>JAWWMK010025232.1:0-13160 GCA_035047105.1 Galeopsomyia nigrocyanea
TACTCTTAGCTCGACAGCTCGCGGCGGGGCCGGCAGGGACGTACAGATACATCGAAAAGAATGGAGTTTCACTCCAAAAAACTCTCGAAGATTTACATTTTATTTTGATATTTTACTCGAATGATTAGATTAAAATTGGGTGACTAATTTTACTTTCATTGCTAAAAAATACAAGAACTACAATAATTATGGAAATGTTAAAAATAGATTTCTTATTAAAAGAAAAACATAACAAACCAAACTAACTATTAAAATGCAGTAAAATGAAATGAGCCACGCAACACCTATATACACATCCCAATAATGTATCAATAATAAATTTAGTGAGTCTTCTTAATATTTTTTCACTGGAATGTTCAAAGAACAGTATTCATGCTAATTTGGTTTTTACTAAACATTTTCATGATATGCCTCTGAAAAATATGAAGTAAAAACTGCTATGTTTAAGACGATTATTGTTTTTGAGATTTTTTTTAGCCTATTTGCCTACCTTATATTGTAATGGAATATTTATTATCAGATAAATGTTGTGTAATATTATTCATTCAAAAAAAGATCAAAATCTTTAGAAAAGATTAGAAAAAAATTGAACGATTTTATGAAAACGCAATAATTTTAACAATAATTACAAAATATTTCCCATGCATTAAAAATGTGAAGAATGAGGAAAAATTAAAATGTGTGCTTTTAAAGTCTAAGATTAAATGTAACATCAGTAAACAAAAATATTGTAACGTAAAAATGAATCAATTTGAGGATTAAATTCTGAACAATTATACAATTTTTTAATGAGTTCATAGATTTTGTATAATTTACAATTTTCTATTGTTGTATTTTCTATTTTGATTGTTTTTTTGATTGTGTTTTGTCTTTAGCTTCTGCTTTACGCTTTTCATTATTATCCCTGCAGATTTTAATTACTTTAAGTCTTAACAAAAATTTCATCGCATGTATTCTGTGTTTGTAATAAGGATGACTTTTATCAAACCAAACAGGAAATTTCTCATTTGATAATTTTTCTACTACATCACATAAATTAGTTACTAATTTCCTTTGATGCCAAAGACTTACATGATGTTTTTGAAAACCATATAACATACAATTAACAATTTGATTGAACTTTAAATTAGGTCTTTTCAAGTAATGTATTTAAGGAATTTGTCATCAGAATGCTCATATTCTCTACAGGCAGTATAATAATTATTCGTGGTGATTTCAGTCTCTACAGATTTTAAACAGTCTTTTTTACATTCAGAACATTTCAGTTTCATTATAAGTTCATTAATAATAACACCAGCAAAATAGTCTACAGCATTTCTCTCATATAAGCCTTTTTCCAGATATTCAACAAATGTGGTAAAATCAATCGGTTCTGAATCATCAATCAAATGATACATTTCTAAGAACTCTATTATTTGTTGTACCTCTGCTCTTTCTTCCTCTGTTACAATACCACCAACTAAATCTAATACTGCAGAGAGTAACGTGTCTGCATTTTCATCATTCGCATTATTCGCATTATTCCCATTATTTAAAGCTTTATTTGGATCGATCAAGGAATGGGCTTCATCTATTTTTACGTTACCTCGCTGACGGACGTATATAAAGTAAGTACATACAACGTGTCTCAAAGTTAAACAGACCATTCTAGCCGTTGGATTCGGACAGTTTTCGTTCCTTCCGCAAACTTTCGAATTAGTATGCTCGACGCTATCTTGATTGTAATGACCGGTTGCTAATTCAAAATCTGGAAATATCTCTTTTAAGTCTTTATACAATTCTAATAAAGCCATGACAGTCAAAGGCATACCGATCAAGCACGGTGGTCTCGTCATTCGCACTGTTTTCTCCTTTTTACCTTGGTGAATAGTGTGTATTTTCTTTGTTTTAGACCATTTAACGAAATCTTCAAGAAGCTTCTGAATTTGTGGATTGCAAGCTGATAGTAGACGCTTTTGTTTATCACGACTGATAAGTCTGTAAACATTACAAGCGTCGATTACTTTATCGATTTTTTTAATGAACTCTACCGATTGCTTCCATGTATCAGATTTCCCATTTTCATCGTTTTGTTCGCCAGCTTTACCAGCAAGTTCCATTGCAGCCGCTATTCTTCTACTTAAAATTTGAAAAGCTATACTTACTTTCATGCATTCAAAAGTATTAGGGGTGAAGTGGCTATCTTTTAGAAATGCTAATAAATTTGACGAATTCATTGATTTATCGATTTCATAGGTCTTCAATAAATCATCAAAAGCCATTGTAACTTTGTTATCTACAAATACATATCTATGCGTTCTTAACTGATAAATCAAACGTTTGATAAGATGAGGCCAATCAAAAGCTGCAGAAACTTTTTTACCTTCATGAAAAAAGTAAGGTCGGTCTATAGTTACGTTCAAATGTGTGTTAAATAAAGTTTGATTATTTGGGCCTTGATCGCAAACTATAATCTTTAAAATGGCTCCAATTTTGAACAAAGCAGTTAATGTTTTATCTAAAAGTGTAAATAATTGAGTACCGATAGCACCTTTTCCATTGAATCCGAAAGAAAGTATTGGACGCCAGGGATTTTTAGCATTGATGCTATCTAAACACCATATCAGGATATGTTTAGCTATTTCAGGACTTCTCATATTATCGCCCATATCTTCAAGACCCTCAATCTCATCATACTTTTTTTTGAGTATTCTTCCATACTCTTAATACTCATTTCGTCAAACTTTAACGCGCATAAACGTTCCGATTCTGGTAACTTACTCAAGTTTACTTTAATTTTTTCTAAAAGTTGTACCTTCGAGCCAGGCTTAAGATCTAATTTCGCAACCCAATCTCTCACAGTGGATTCTACAGCTAACCTAATTCCCAATTTTCACATTTGAGTATAACCTGCAGCAGAATGATAATATAATATTTTACACAAATTTTGTTCTTCGAGTGAACTTTTTATTTAGTCCTTCCGGTTTAAATTGCAATAATACTAAAGTTTGGCGCGTTTCAGTGAATTTTTACTCTTCCATCAAGTCACAAATAATTTGAATTTTCTTCTCTCTATCTGAATCTACGCGATTTTTTAAATCTATAATCTTGCATTCCTTTATTTTTCTTTAATCTAGTAAGCTCTTTTTTTTCTTTTTTCAATTTTTGTACTTCTGATTCAAAATTTTTAATATGACGCTGCAAAGACCGATTATACTGTTCACACTCCGTAGAACAAAATTTTCTACCAGATTTTGTTTTATTTAATCCTACAATCTTTCCATGCCTAGATGCATAATTTTCTTTTGAAGTAATGTCGTTAGGAGTGGTTTGATTGTTAATATTATTACTGCCAGTGTGTACTATTTCCAAATCTAAATAAGATTCATCAGGTTTTGCTTCATTGATGTTGAAACATATATCTTTACCGGAATATATCTTTGCATCATTTAAATTTTTACTTAAAGTCAAACTGTAAGTACTGTCGAGAAAATTGTGATCTACAACATTTTTTGCTATAGATATTTCATGTACGCTTTCTCCTAGTATTTCACGCTATCCTCCATCGGCAGGCTCTTGAATATGTAATTGCTGGTCTTCAATAGGGTCATGTATGCTCTCCCCTAGTATTTCACCCTGTCCTCCATCGGCAGTCTCCATCGGTTCAGGCTCTGTTGCTGGTCTTCAATAGGGTCCATGACCATTGCATCCATCTGCTGTTACGGCGGTTGAGGTGCTTGTTGTACTGAAAAAACAGCAGCTTCAACTGACTGCCAATGGATAGGCAAAGGCATGCCTTTCAAGCGATACTACCCATTATCTGGATTGTATTTGTAATCCTTGTCAAAAAATGATGCAGACAGATTCCGGCAGTCCGTAAATTTGACGGAGCCAAAAATCGAAGATGTGGATTGCCTATAGAAACAATATTTTGAAAGTTTCCGTTCTTGATTTAAAATTGTAACGTAACAATCCAAATGTTATGTTTTTAAATCACTTTCAAAGGCTGGCCTTATATACATCGATCGAAAAATAAATTTTTCCGTTATATACGTATATTATAATTATCAACATTTTTACGTAACATCAAAAAGTTTTCGGTTTCTAAAATTGAAATAGTTTATTCTTACTACATGAACTGAAAAAAATTCGTGGTATATGTAACTGATAAACACGGTCTATTTCAAAAGCTAGATGTAGTGATCAACAATCATATTCTTGTTATGTAAAATCGAAAGTAAATGAATAGATTTTTTTTTTTGAACTATAGACAATTATTTGCACTGGCGTGCTTACAATGCTTTAATATTTATCGATAAAAATAAATATTACAATGTTCATTTACAGATTATAACGGGCTTTTTGCTCACTGCAAAACCCGATATGATAAATTAATAAGTATGCCGAGAGGAAGTAACGTACAGCTCGTTGCGGGTCACGAATAGGGCTGCTCGAAGCCCGGCCCGGTTGCTGAGCCCTTCCAATGCTGATAGAAGTTCGGGCAGTCCTCAGTGCGTCCTACGCCGGTAAACCTGCAGACATTGTAATCTCGCACGCCGATTTTCTCTCTTTTGGGACCAGCCCACTTGTTGACTGGCTCATTCCTGTCTCGGTTCAAGGTGGTATGGTACCCCGGCTCACGAATCATTCTGCCTGGGGACCGTTGGCAGGGCCAGCCAAATCGGCATCTCGGCGAACTTGCACTGCTTGCTGAGGGGCAGGAGGGTTGTTAGCAGGGTCAGCCAAATTGGCATCTTGGCGAACCTGCACTGCTTGCTGAGGAGCGGGAGGGTTATTATCACAACGTCGCCCATCCAGCGCAGCCAGTTGAGCTTGTAGTGCCTCTAATTCCTCCTTATTTCTAGATGCTTCTGCCAACAGTTCGGCTCGGCGCTGCTCTTTTGCGCGGCACTCTTTCAATGCCTCTTGGCGTGCCTTGCAATCTTCTTGGCGCTTCTTGCGATCGAGTTTCCAGTGGTTTTTTGCTACTAGGTGATAGTCACGAAGCCCAAAGAAGTCCTTCACTTTAGGAATCAAAGTTTTGCCGAGCTCGCGTATGCGAGCATCGCCATGGTCGGCAAAACTGAGGACTTCTTGGTTAGCCGCAATTTCGGCCTTTGAGAGAGCAATTCTTGCAGTGCAGCAAGCGCGGGCCTTCTTTTCCACCAGGGCCCATTTCTGGGAGTAGAATTCCCACGAGCCATCATCACGCAGGTCGTTCAGTGCTTCCTCTGTTGCCAACATTTCTTGTAGAAGGGCCATGATCTGTAAAGGCCCGGATGGCTGTTTTCCATTGTCGTGGCTGCTGTTTGAAACCCATGCTGTCAGCCTGTCTGCGACTCACGCATTTCCTCGGTCACGTTCTCGATGGAGAGAGGCACGTACTCTGGTTGGTCAGTCGACGATGAGGAAGCCCTGTTGGCTTCAAGCCTCAGACTGATGGTGATCTTTAGGCCATTATCTTCCAATGCCTCAATCTCTCTTGCCAGTTACTGCATTTCCCTCTGCAGTTGCTCAGATAAATGCAGCTGATGAACGGGCGTCAAACTCCTGTGAAATAATCCGACGGTTTTTTACAATTCTGCAAATGCAACGAGAATACAAAGACGAGAGGTAGTGTAGCTGCCGAAGAGCAAGTTGGCTAAGCAAAAAAATCAAGTAGTTTTCCAAGCAGCGAGCAAGCAAAAGAATTAAGCGGAAAAAATAAGGATAGCAGAGAGCACGCAGAAAATAAGCGCAGAGTTAACATATTATTTATTTCGCGAACGCAAACGCCGAGGTGAAGTTGCCACTGGTATAGGCACAGGCTTCTTCGAGCCGCGCGGCCGACCTTTCCTCTTTTTCGGAGCTGCGGCTGGCGGTGTTGTAGTGGCTTGCGCAGCATTGCCAGCCGTAGCTCTTGCCGGTGTCAGCCCACTTTCTGTGCACTCGTCACCTTCGAATAATCTCACCAGCGCGGGAATTTCGCCGATTTCCTCGGCGACTTCTAGTTCGTCGTCAGGAAATTGTTTCTCATCGTGATATGACTTTAAGTTGCAAACAGCAACTTTGCCGATGTCACGTCCATCTTCGTTTTGGAGTCGATACGTATTTAATTCCAAGCGAGCTTTTATGATGAATGGACCAGCAAACTCGGGGGTCAAACTAGCAGCGATCGCTTTCGCGACAGAGGAGAGGACGCGATTTCTCGCCCAGACTTTATCTCCTGCTTGATATTCAACGCCGCGATGCTTGTCATTGCAGATAAGCTCCTGTCTACTTTGGGCTCTCGAATTTTCTAGGGCAACTTTATGGAGGTCGTCCATCTTATACATACGAGTATTCCAATTATCATAGGCTGTAGCTTGAAGCGCTTCTATTGCTGCTCTTTCTTCATCTCTGCGAGTTCAATTAGAAGGCTCGGAGTTACGTCCGTAGTTTAAATACGCTGGGCTAAAGCGAGTTGCTTCGTGTACAGCGTTGTTATACGCGAAAGTGAACTTGGCAATGTGCTGATCCCACGTCGTGTGTCGTGCTTCGATGAAAGCTTTGATCATCGTTTTCACTGTCCTATTAACTCTCTCAGTGGGATTTGATTTCGGAGAATATCGAGCGCAAGTCGCATGTAAAACACCATGAGACTTGCAAAAATCGTCCATGAGTTTATTTTTACATGGCGTGCCGTTATCTGACAAAAATTTCTCTGGCGTGCCAACACGAAAAAGTATGCGCTCGTTAAGCTCGCGCTTAATCGTCTTGGCATTTAATTTTCTCACTGAAAATCATTCGATCCAGCTTGTAAACACATCAAAAAAAATTAGTAGGTGCGCGTGGCCTTGCGCAGACCTTGGAAAGGGCCCCATAGCTTCTCCAGTGACCATCTTCCACGGACGAGTGACGACATACTTTCCCATTAGCCCAGCTGGCACCAATTGTTCGACTTTGACTCGCTGATAAATTTGGCATTTGCGCACGAAGTGCGCAGCATCTTTATACATGTTAGGCCAATAATTACGTGTAGCCAACCGGCGATGCGTCTTAAATCATCCAAGATGCCCTGAAGCCGGCTCGTCGTGACATTCAGTGAGAATTTTCTCACGTTGCCCTCTGGGCACTACCAGCTTCCAGGCATTTTCGTCGAGGCCAAATAAATCGTCGACCGTTTGATCCGGACGATAGGTGTACAGGTGACCGCCGACTACTGTCCAGCAGAAGTGTTCTCGAGGACTTTCGAGAACTTTCTCCATCTTTTTTCTGTACCACTTGTCCTTGATGCTATTGTCGATGATCAACGATGCCAAAGCGGCAACAACATCTTCGTCTGTCTCAAACATTCTTGACAAGCAATCCTGATACGTTGTCTTTACCGCGACAATGTTCAATGTCGAAGTAATCTGCTTGTAGGCGCAGAGTCCAACGGCCCCATTTTCCGTTCGGATTTCTCAAGTTTCTCAGCCATATGAGGTTGTGATGATCTGTCCGTACGGTGAAGTGATAACCTTCGATAAACGATCTAAACTTTTCTATAGACCAAATAACTGATAGACATTCTCGCTTTGTCACTGGTAGCTTGGGCTCAGCAGCAGTCAAAACACGACTTGCATAACAGAGAAACTTTATCCTCTCCATTGACATGCTGCAGCAATACGCTTCCAAGCCCGGTATCGCTTGCATCGCATTCAATAATAAATGGAGCACCCTCCACCGGTCTTGCCAAAACATGCGCAGATGGGAGAAGTGCTTTTACATGCTCGAAAGCTGCTATCTGATCATGCTTCCATTCGTACTTAATGTTTTTTCGAGTGAGTGCGACAAGAGGCTCACAGATCGAGGTGTAGTCATCAAGAAACTTTCGATACCACAAGGACATACCAAGAAATCGGCGTAACTGTTTTAAATTCTTAGGTGCTGGGAAATCGATGATGGGCTGGACTCTTTGGATCTAGTCGGCAGCCGTCCTTGTTCACAAGCACACCGAGATAGCGAACTTCGCTCATATAAAATCTGGACTTCTTACGATTTATAGTCAAGCCTGCCTCGTTGATTCGTTGAAGAATTATGAAGAAGTATCTGTAGCAATGATTAAATTATCCAGGTACGCAAATGAGTACGGTTCCATATCAGGTGTGATTATTTTATCCGACAACATCTGGAACGTACCAGGACCGCCTGCAAGCCCATACGGCATTCTAACAAACTCATACAGGTCCAATCCTGGGACAGTGAATGCAGTAATTGGCATCGACCTCTCTGTGAGAGGGATCTGCAAAAATGCACCTGGACACTCTAGTGCACTAATGTACTTTGCTCTTTGCAGCTTACGCAAAATTATGAACATGAAGGGCAATGAATAAGTGCTCACTCGTGACACTGCATTCACTTTTCGAAAATCAATACAAAATCTATACGTGCCATCAGGCTTGCGTACCATCACAACCGGACTCGACCATTCACTTTTTTACTTGCGAATAATCCCGGCACGAAGCATTCGATGCACTTGCTCGTGCATTTCGGCTTCAATCTTCGGCGGATAATAACGCTGTTTAATCGGGCGCGCGCTGCCAACATGAATGTCGTGCTCGATCCAACCGGTGCAGCCTAACTGTTCACACGATTTTTCGGGCATAAGCTCGTGCATTAACTCGTTTATTTCTAGGCGCTGCTCATCGGTAAGTTCTTCTATACCGAGAGAGGCGAGTGACATCAATTCTTCCGCGCGCAAAGACGAGAGTCTTGAATGCGGGTATCTCGTCTGCGCAGCCTTTCACTGTCAGCATGTTATTATCAGGATTTAACATGGCTGAAAAAGCAATAATGAAATCAGTACCCAAGGTACACTCGGTATCCGCTTCATTTAAAATAAGGAAATTAATCTGATGTGTCACTCCGCCTATCGTAATGGGCAATCTTACACTGCCCATTATTGGCACGAGGTGTCCGTCGACAGCTTTTGCGCCGGGGCCGACGTATGGATGCACTCGACGATTCAAAGCTGCAGCCATCTGCAGGCCCACTGGGCCGAGACAGGTTTGTGATGCTCCCATGTCATGTAGTGCTCGGAGGTTGAAGGGGCCGATGTTGATGGCCAGCCACGAACAAGGACTTCTCGATACTTCGGTGCTGGCTACGGTACCTGCATCGCCTTGCGGCTGCGTGTCACTCAAGTCACTTGGAGCTAGCATTGAGTCGACCGTTGTGTCACGCGACGCTTGCGCAACTCCCGTAACGCCGTCGGTATCGAAGGTCCGCATGTTTGGCGGAGCGTTAAAGACCTCATTTACTCGCTCCCCTTCTCATTTTTTGTCGCTAAGCACTCTGGGCAATTTGTCCGGACGTAGCCGGGCCAGCTGCAACCCCAACACAAGATCTTGTCACCAGCTGGGCCAACTTTTTTATCCTTGTTTTTGTCGCTCTTTGGAACGATGATTTTGGTGCGAAAACCTTGCTGCCATAAGCCATTTCTACCTTTTGAATTGCCACCTCGGCCTCCACCCCGACCTCGGTGGTTTTGCTGTGGCTGAGGCGATGCCGCTTGATCAGCTGTCGAGGTAGTAAATACTGGCGCACTATTACTACTCCGCTCTATGGCGGGTCGCGCCGGCGTCTGAGCTTTCGCAGCACTAACTTCTTTGAATTTTCTTTCGAAGAATTTTGCAGGCACTTATCGAAATCAGCCTCAGTGAGCATAGATGCTTTCTCTGAGATCGCAGCGAGTGCAGGATTCGCTTTTGCCGTTTTGGCCGTCGGCGGCCTCTAGGCAACTTCTGGGAGAAGGCATTCATCTCCTGAAGGTGGCTCGACATAGCTTTCTTCGGACTCTTCATCTTCAGCCAAAAGAGCCATCTCGATAGCTCTGGATGAGGCTACGCTGTTGCTTGAGCCTTCGCTTTATTTTTGGCAAGGCGTTTTCGATTGCCAGATCGGTTTTATCCGGCTCACTCCAAGAGCGCTCAAATTTACCCATGATTGTAAATATAGACGGAAATTAACTATTCACAGACTCTCCCTCGCCCTTGAGTACGGCGATGTGCTTCTACAAAAAGATTAGTCTTATTGCGTCTTGACTTACTATAAGCGTTCAACGCCGCTGTTAAAATACGCAATTTATTTTTTACGAGAAACCTCGAAAGTGAGGTTTATTGATTTTATTTTCTATCCCTCATACAAATTTCAACTCGTTCTCATATCAGAGCTCTCTATTTGTTAATTTTTTTTCAATTATGTTTACATCAAAGTACGTGAGATTGAGGTTTCTGTTTATTATTTCACAGTGTGATACAATGAGAAAATTATATTCCATTATAAAAAATATTGTGAGTTGACACAAATGTCAATTAGTGTTTGACTTATACATATAGAAATCCCCAAGATAAACTGATCCTTAAATAATTAATGGCTTCAAAGTATAGACGACGATCGGCTGGTTTCCCATAAGATTACAGGTGTGCAAATAGGCGGACCTTTGCTCCATGATTATTCTTTGATGGAGTACAATTGAGATTTGATAAATTTATAATAAATAGCTTTTGATAAGTAACTTGCGCTAAAGCAGTTCTGAATGATTTTGTGCCACAGTTTTATTAGAAAAATTCCAAGAAATCGCGATTTATAGTTCAGATTATAAAATCAATAACAAATAAAAAAGCGCGATTTCATTTGTTTTGTTTACGTCCATGACAGCTGGATTTATTATTGAATTTCTAATTCTTTTTCTGATAAACCGGCTGAAGAAAATCGTTCAGAGCACTGTTCAACAGCTTTAGCGCAAACTACATATCAAAAGGTATTTGTCATAAATTTTACAAATTCCAATTTTGCTCCATCAAAGAATAATCATGGAGCAAAGGTCCGCCTTTCTCAACACGTATGTGTAATGCGTATTCTATATACATGTCAGAGGGCTTTAAAGAAATGTATAAAAAAACGCTATTAGGAAACGTGATATACAGAAGAATTTATGTCCAAGGTTGCATTTACTAATGCAAAAAGAAATATTATTAATGCTCAACTATTTTGTGCCATATAGATAAAAGGAAGTAAAAAAAAATAAGTCAATGAAATTAATCAATAGAAATAAAAAATAAAATTGAATCGAGCGAGACGCAAAAACGATAGCAGTGACTTACCACCTCGGCTATCGACGCACTGAAAATCTATAGCATGGAAGTTACATATGTTTATCTAAAAGCGTAGGGGATTAGACTTAAGATTTAAGCTTGAGATATAGTTATTTGCCTTATTCTCTCGCAATCGCTTGAAATTAAAAATAAAAACGCATAAACATCAATCTCAAAAGCATCGAGTTCATGGGTCGAAGCACGACAACCAGAGCTGAGCTGAGAAAGTCAAAAGTGCCTCCGGGCCGTGTGTCAGGTTTCTCGAATTTTAAAGCTCGAGGATTACCTCTCGTAGATTTGCTTAATAATCGAGTTTACCTGTCATAGGTTCAACACTCGCAGTGTCCAGGATTTTCAGGGTTTAAACTTCGGATTAAATTTGAATGGTAAAAGGACACTCTTTATCAAGCTTTATTTATTGTTATCTCGTATTAGCAAAAGTAAATAAATAGTAGTCGCCGTAAATTATGTTGTATCAAGTTCGTAAAAGGAATGAAAAAATATAAATGCATGAAAATCATTGATAGAAATAAAAGAAAAAAATTGAATCGAACGAGGCTCGAACCCGCGAACGCAAAAACGATAGCAGTGAGCGCGCGCCTTAGCAACCTCGGCTATCGACGCACTGGAAACCTATAGCATGGAAGTTACATATGTTTATCTAAAAGCGCAGGGGCTTAAGATTAAGCATTTTGGCTTAAGGGCTTAAGATATAGTTACTTGCATAGTTGTCTGGCGACGAACCTGTAAAACGCATAAATATAGCTCGCGGAAAGCATCGACAACCCGAGCCCAGCTCCGAAAGTCAAAAGTCGTTTCAAGCCGTCGGCCATAATAGGCAAACACACGCCGGTGTTGGCTCCGCCCCTCAGCTATCTATAGGTATAGTCAACTCGCATATGCACGGTGAGTATACTTTCGCGGCCCTTTATTTCTTGAGTAAACCATCGAATCCGAACACTGGCATACCCCCTCCATAGCTCTGCTCAAATTGTGCGATAGCTTCGGTGACTTGGCCGCGACGGGGTGCTCGAATCAGTGGCTTCAGCCAAGCACGCTCTTATAGATTGCCGTCAGCAATCTCTCTACTCATCTCTGCTCCCCCGAAAGTGTTTTATATTATTCCACGCGTGACATAATGATGCATCTGATATGAAAATCAAAAGTCTAAATGACGATCTGTCTTAAAAAAAGTTTCAGTTCAATTTATGCAAGTTTGAGAAAGTTAATTGGAAAACAAGATGTTTTCATTGCCGGTTTCTCGGACAACATAGTGTCACAGGTTTTGTCTCACACTAGTAAACCACGCTGTGTATGGCGCGCGAGTTCCGCGTAGAATACGCGTATATTACGTCTCTGTTAGTTGAGTCAGTCAAGTCGGCTCTGCGTTTTGTCTGCATATTATCAGTATGCGTGCGTTAGTTACTATGAAAATGTAAACGAAGTATTTACGTAAATAGGAAACGATATCAATATAAATATGAGCACTTATTCGTTCGGTAATCTGTAAGCCGTTTGTGTATTATAACAATTGTAACAATAAACTAAGTACCTTCAATGAAATCTTTTTCCCCCTGCCCCTCATACATTTTAAGTAAAGTGCCAGGCGATTAGGTAGAAAATAGTGGTCACCCTAAGTGAATTTCGTGAAATCAATTGTTAATAGGCTAGTGTATAGATGAATGAACCACAGTTTGTTTAATTCTAATAATTTTTACAATATCCGCTAGGTCTCAAATAAACTACATGCAACTACTTGATGGGCCCGTTGTGAAAAATTAAACAATAGTAAGGGAATATTATATAAAAACATTCATGCGATTTCAATTATTATTTTGTTCCCCATTTATTACAATGACGCCCGTTAAGTAGGTGCATGTAGTTCATCTGAGGCCTAGCGGATATTGTACAAATTATTAGAATTAAACAAACGTTGGTTCATTCATCCATACACTAGCCTATTAACGATTGATTTCACGAAATTCACTTAGGATGACGACTATTTTCTACCTACTCGCCTGACACTTTACATTTCTTGAAATGTATGAGGGGGGGGGGGGGGGAGATTTCATTTAAGGTACTTAG
>JAWWMK010025243.1:0-14898 GCA_035047105.1 Galeopsomyia nigrocyanea
AATGTTTAAAAATATGCAGATTTGAATCTTCGCGCCATTTCATACCTCAACCAATCACAACGCTGGATGTCGGCGACACATCATTTTTTTAAGATAGGATAAATGTCACTTTTCTAAATTTCTTGTTCTTTTTCTTAGCAATATTAACTCAATAATAATTCAAATTTTTAGATAATGATTTAATAATTGTATTTGACTTTTGAACGGTAAATACTGTTTCGTATATAAATGATAGAATAAAATATAAATGTACAATTCAGAATAATAATGTTCATCTAACTAACAATTGCTTTTTAATTTGCAGATAATACCAGTTCAAGGATTAAGCGAGGAGTAACCAGCCTAATTCATTTCACGCATCGCATCACCTCGGTCATGTCCCCTCTTTCTCTCTTTCTTTCCTCCTTTTCTACACTGAAAAGAAAATCATGCTTAATGCAACGGATCAGCTGTTATCTCAACGGGTCAACTGTTAAAGCAACTGGCCCTCTATCGATTTGACTGCGAAACTGCTCAGTTTACAGAGGCTTGAATGTATGAAACTCGCTCGGTTGGAATGAGTCAACAGCAGAATCTGTTGTTGTTTTGATGCCCACGTCGGCCGAAATAACAGCGGCTAACTTGAATCGAGTAAAATAATGACATTCAAATGAAAGAACCTATTCAATTAAGATAAATGTATCGTTGAAGTTAATCCGATCATAAATGCGTTTGTTTTAATAGCATGGATATTAAATTGATATAAATTTATGCTGTATCAACAATATTTTCTAAATTTTCTCTTTAAAAGTTTATGTTATTTGTATTGTCGATTAATTTATATGCGTAGTATTCTTAAAAATGATCTAATGTCAACTATTTAACATCTTGGCCACAAATCGTCGCGGTGGCTCAGCCGCTAGCGTGTTGGACTTCGGCTCGATCGAACCGAGTTCGAATCCCACCACCAGCACTTTTTTAAACATAAAAAAATTGTTCCGTTGTCAAAATCCGCTTCTGAATACGCATGCTACGCATGTAAATGTGAAAAGAGCAAAAATAATTACGAAGGGTGAAATTGAGATTCTGGCGGTCAAAAATTCATTGACTGACCGCTAGGTGGCTTCATCTCAGGCTTTACATGACAAAGGTGCGACCCACAACCGGCAGACAAATATTTCGATTAGTATATAAGAGAATTTTAACACTCTACTAAAAATACAGTGAGCGAAAGCGAACTAGTGTGCGAGAGCGTCCCGTGTATGCGTGCGATACGGTTGTTATGTATGTTAGGAAAATAGCGAGTTAGGTATATAGGTCCGAAAATGTAAAAAAGAAACACTGTTATATTCCGAAATACCAAAGAGAATAAATTGATGAGGTGCGGATAACGAAAGATGGATCAACTACAAATGAAGGGAGAAGTCGAAAGTGGTGTAAAAAAAATTTTTAACAGAATTTTCGTCCATATATAAGGTTGATTTAACTCGAAAAAGTAATTGATTTGACAGACAAGTTGTCAACTCAATAGAAAGAGCGTCTGTAGAATCGACATACCGGGTGTCTTGATTGAACATCTTAGCCTCGGTTGCTCCATTCCAACAGAGCTACTGTTGTTGATTCAATTAAATTTTTTTTTTCAGTGTAATTCATTGCACCCGCGCGTGCACTTGCGGCGTGACGTTATTCCCGAAATCTGTACACGAATTGATGTCGGAACAAACGGCCATCGACTCTTTCCGAAAGAGCAAGGTTAGCATTGTCAGCAATTTATTTCTCAATTTTGAATTTCTTCGCCCGAATGAAAATTATCCTAATATAGATTACGATTCATCATAAAATTACTATGTAGTATTCGTAGTGTGGGAGGAAAATGTCAAGCTTCTATTAAATATTTGCCAATTCATATAAACAAGCACTTGTCAATACTATTCCTTGCACGATGCGTAATCATAATTTAAATAGAAAACTACATACAAAAATCTTGTCAAAATAACATGAAAATTGGTTAAGTACTACAAAAAGACTCTTATC
The DNA here is from genome assembly GCA_035047105.1 of Galeopsomyia nigrocyanea. Lineage (NCBI taxonomy): Eukaryota > Metazoa > Arthropoda > Insecta > Hymenoptera > Eulophidae > Galeopsomyia > Galeopsomyia nigrocyanea. Next base: position 2,014 of record JAWWMK010025243.1, read on the forward strand.
ATTTAGTTTAAATACTATTTTCATTACAAGATGACAGCAGCTTCTGTCATATATTTATGTATAAAGATAGACAAGTCGGCGACACTAAAATGTTGCATGTACCCTCCTTTTTAAAATAATGCATATGCAATTAATATTTATTCTATCGAACTTTATTCAACGTTTTTGCGTAGTACTTTGAAATCCACTTTTGTTTTCAAATAAAGTTTTATTAATTTGAGTAACGGAAAAGACATCCAGATTTATTGAGATGCTTACGTGCTTCACTTCGACGCTTTTGTGATTAAATTACTGATGATCTATTAATTCTTAGCAGACTCATTCTGAAATTAGAAAAATTAGTCAAAATATTTACATGCCCATGATGAACACTTCGTGTAAAAAATATGGAAAAATGGTTTCAATCAATTTTTCCTTAGACTTTTCAGACTTATGCTTACGTCACTCATTTTGGCTAAGCTTATACAATTTTGAATTTCATCAATGATTACATTAGTTACCATATTTGAATCTCCCAAAAATAAGTTATTCCAATTAATTTTCTTATCAATCTTTTTCAATTTACTCTAATTTATGCTATTATTAAGAGTACCTTCATCATTATTTTTGAAAGATATATGATCAATGTTTAACAATAGTGTATAATGATAATCGAATGACGACGTAACTTCATATTCGTTGTAGTAAACATATTATTTGTACATGAACCATTATTCTCTGAGTCCGCAGGTCCGGTAATATTTTTAAACAACGGTAGGAACCCATGTTCAAAAAAATTTGTTAAAAAGTCTCGACTTATAGAATTTAGCCCTAGAATATCGATATTGAAATCTCCAATGAAAATATAATTTTTGAAATTTTTATATTCTGTTAAAAAGTTGTTTATATTTAAAACTAAATTTTCTTTACTATCTCGCTTGACCGATACATTGCCAATATTCCAATATTTTTATTAGAATCTATTTTTATTTTGAATGTAAGATTTGTAAATTACCATACTGAAGCTATCAGTACTCTCACTTATCATTTCCTTTACATATATTATGTCACCATCATTTTGATTTAATTTACTGTCATTATAGTAAATTTTATAGCCCTCAAGTCTATAGTCATTCGAACACTCTAGATTCCATATTTCCACGCTCAAAATTATTGCAGGATTCATTTTCATAGTCTCTATCATTATTTCAAGATTATTTAGATTACCATTCAGATTTTTGATATTCATATATAATACTAAATTGTTACTTACAGCTAGATTTTGATTCAATGTATATTCAGTAATATTTTTTATACTTATATCTTCTTGTTAACTTCCTTATTTTTGTTGCTGCTATCCATTTTTTTTTTGTTATTTTAACCTTTTACCTTTTTTTTTATTACTATCCTCTTTATTTTTAATATTTATACGGTTTTACTTTTGGTACTTGAATTTGTCTCATTCATTTGTAGTGTCGTCGTTGTAATAGGAATCTGCTTTAACTCAGTCTGTTTTACCATAGTATCTCTGTAGTACAGGTTTTATACTGTAATCAGTCTCATCTAAATATTCAATATCTTAGCTCGTAGGATACAACATTCCTGGCTATCTGTAGCTATGTGGTCAGTCTTGAATTTAGTATTGAATGTCTTATTACTGTAAAAACAATTAGCACATCATTTTACAATCACATTCTTACATTCTGTAACAAAATGATTGCAAGCGCACTTCAAACATCTTGCTTCATTCCTCCTTTTCTTGCCCTTGTGGTTTTACCTACAACACTTATAGCATGGTCTTACTTATATATTGTATGATGTCTTGATAATATTGTATGCTTTACAACTCTCGCAATCAATAAAAACTTTAAATTAATTCTTCCGTATCACTAAATATAATTCTGCTGTAATGTCAAGAATGAAAGTTCGTAGCTTGATTTTTGGGTCAATATATGAATGCGAAACATTACATTTTTTGTCTAAATTACTGAAGTGTCTCATAGTTATTTTTTATTTATTTATTTTTTTATTTATTTCAACCAATACTTTTTGCAGGTACACCTAGAGTCAACTGTAACTTTCACAACCCGCAAAAGTGTATTTAACACTGGTACGCGGGATTCGTATCGGGATTGATTTCAACAGTCTATCTACATATTTACGATCTAATCTTTGTTCTACCAATCGAATTGGGATATTTATTTTTCAATTCATCATAATGAAGACACAGAGATTCTAGATTGAACAATAGATCCAGTTTTAAAGGATAATTATTTTTAATAAAGGTCTTTTGATTATAATCTTTAACAGTTTGTTTTGAATATTTTGTATTCAATAAAGTGTGGAAGGACAGGCACTTCCCCATGTTACAAAACCATAATTTGACGAACCTTGGAAGTATGCGTATTATATTGACAGTAATACTTTTATGCTTAAAAATTTTTTTAATTTGTAGAATACAACGATCAAATATTTTATTTGCAATATTATATATGTGATAGCTCCATTTCAAGTTAAAATAAATGGTTGTACCTCTATATTTACAAGTTTCAACTCTCTTTAACGTACTATTATGAATTTTAATTTCAACTTGATCCGGTACACTATCTCTGTAGCTTCTAAAAGTTATAGAGACTGTTTTTCCTATATTTAGCGTAATTTTATTGGCTATAAGCCATTTCGCGTATTCATTTTCATAATTATTTTTCCCAGTCGTCATCACTAGTCGTCATCCGTATCATCAGCATATGATATCACAGAACTAGTTTGCATCGCACTTAGCAAATCATTGACATACGACCTATTCCAAATGGATTCACCCAGCCAAAATAATTGACACGTGTTTTTTTTCTTTTTTCCGAAAAACTTTCTTAAGCCCTATGGGGCTTTGCAAAAGTTGAAGCCAAAAACACGTTTTTTCGGAAATAAAAATTAGCACTTTTTTCAAAAGGCTGTAGTTTCGGTTCAAATCATCCTATTGAACCGATGTTTCTTTTCAAAATGTGCGAAATTTTATTAGTTTTAAAGTAGTTTTCCCGGATTATAAATATCTTGAAAATTTTTGTGGAAAATTGGAGAAACTGAAAAAAGTCATTTTTTTCAAATTTGAATATCTAAAAAAACTCCACTCTTAATTGACGCGAATTTTGGATATGTTTTTCAAGGTCGCATAAGCTATCTTCCTACCAAACCGCAGTTCCCCGATTTTTCCCGTTCCAAACATACGGTATTTCAAACACAAATTGTCATTTTCACATGCTTGAGGTGGTAGTTTTCCGATTCTAGCGCTTTTCAGTCAAGTCCTATGATAAATCCAATAACACCATTGGATTTTGCGGGGAAAAATACATCGAAAACATGTATCACACGTTTGAAAAAATTATTTGGTTGATCTTAAAAATTCAACAAATACCATGAGTTCCCACATGGTGGAGTATGGTACCCCGACTCACGGTGAATACACGCGAAATTTCATTTTATTCCGTTTCATTCAAATACCAGGTTAACAAAACACTATTTCCAGACATGTGATACATATTTACGATGTATTTTTTTTTGCGTAGAATACGGTGGTGTTATTAGTTTTATCGTAGAACCTACCTAAAAAGCGCTAGACACGAAAAATGTAATTTTTTATTAACCCATTAAGGCCCAGGCCAAAATTGAGTACGAGAGCATCAAATTAACTATTGGAAATGGGGCATAATGAAAAAATAAAGCACCCGTATTTTTTCTTTTTCCATTTCCATTTGTTTATAAAAGATTATTTAAACAAATTATCAAAAATTTTGGATTTTTGAAAAATTAATCATACCAATCGATTCTACGGAAAAAAATAAGAAGAAAAGTCCCTTGGCGTTTTTCCATCAAACTTTATCTTGTTGGTATAAAGTCGTTACGAAAAATTCCTATCCCGAGTGCTGATTGCTGAGCAGTAAATGCTTATAGCGACTTTACACCAACAAAATAAAGTTTGATGAAAAATCGCCAAGGGGATTTTCTTCTCGATTTTTCCCGTAGAATGTATTGGTTTTATACGTTTTTCCATAAAATAAAATTTTTTAAAATTTCTAATTGTTTATAAAAATTTTACACCAACAAAATAAGATGTTTTTATCCGAACCTTTTCCGTAAAATCAATTGGTATAATTACTTTTTTTAATCCAAAATTTTTGATAATTTGTTTCAATAATGTTTAAGAAATTTGGATAAAAAATTTGTTTAAACAAATGAAAATGGAAAAAAAAAACACGGGTACTTTTTTGTTTCTTTATGCCCCGTTTCCATTAATTAGTTTGATGCTCTCGTACCCAGTTTTGACCTGGGCCTTAATGGGTTAAGCAAAAAAATCTAATTTTTCATTAGCTTTTCGTGTCTAGCGCTTGTTAGGTAGGTGCTACGATAAAACTAATAGCATCATCGTATCATAGAATTTGACTGAAAAGCGCTAGAAGTGGAAAATTACCAGCTCAAGCATGTGAAAATAACACTTTGTATTTGAAAGACCGTATCATTCGAACGAAAAAAATCGGGGAACTGCGGTTTGGTAGGAAGATAGCTGATGCGGCTTTGAAAAAACATATCCGAAATTCGAGTCAATTAAGGGTGGAGTTTTTTTAGATATTCAAATTTGAAAAAAATGACTTTTTCCAGTTTTTCCATTTTTTCGCAAAAATTTTCCAAGATATTTAAAAACCGGAAAAACTACTTTAAAGCTGATTAAATTTCGCACAGTAAAAAAAATCGATTCGATAGGATGATTTGGACCGAAGCTACAGCCATTTGAAAAAACTGAAAATTTTTATTCGCGAAAAAACGTATTTTTGGCTTCCAGTTTGACAAAGCCCCACAGGGCTTGAAAATCGTTTTTCGGAAAAAAGAAAAAACACGTTTCTAATGAAATTCAATGTAAATTGAAATCCCAAAGTTTGAAAAAAATCGGAGCGATCAATTTTTTGGCTGGGAGGATCCATTTGGAATGGGTCAAATAAAAATATTTGAGTCAATCGAAAAACATACTTTATTAAAAGTTATTTTAAAAAAAATATTGTAATTACTTTCCAACACACGCTTTAGAAAATATAAAACGGTGTTCTTTCTGTCACTTTTTCGAAAGCACTTTGCACATCTCATTCTTTTCGATAGCTTTACCCGTTCGTAGGACTCCTTTTTATGAATGTCATCGCCTAGGGTACCAGCAATGCCAATTTTTAAATCTCGGCGTAAAATAATGGACGTAGCGTTTGCTCAAACAAGGCTTGAGAAGGTGCAACGAAAAATTTCCAAGGCACAAAGTAGCCGAAATCTTTTCCTTGCTATTGACAGTTTCAAGTTTACACTTCAACAGAATTCTTGCATTTACCACAGCTTGATCGAGCATGCCATAGAAGATCCGCACTGGCCACCTATTTGTCCTTCGCAAGACTGTACATGAATGACACAGCTGGTCAAAGTTATAAGTACCTCCTTTTGTTTCGTTGTAGTGGTGAATAATTTTGGTCTTATTGTCTCTTAATTCTCTTGAATGGATGAATGAAGAAAGAAAAAGCGCAATTTTTTTTGCGTGTAAGATACAAGCGTCAGATCTTCAGTGTGACAAAACTTGAAGGTCCGTGGTTCGTATGAAGCAACTTTCATTTCAGATGCTATTTCTCTCTTATTTTTTCTTATCGTTCCTGTAATTTTCATATTATACGGTGCAGGTAGCATGCGCTTCAGTAATGATTCGGATATGAACCAATTATCACGTGTTATTGAATGATGAGTTCCATGGATAGAAGTAGTAACAACATGAAAAAAATATTCATGTATCTTTTCGTTTCCAATTACAAAGAAACCTTTGTCTAAATATAATACTTCATGTATCTGAAAATAAATTATACTTGTAAATGTTATAAATTGTATGCTCTCGTAAAAAGGAAATGCATATTTACCAAATACGAAGTTTCTGCATCATTCAGCGTAACGATTTTCAGCCCGTATTTATCAGGCTTATCTTTCATATACATACGAAATGCACATCTTCCTCGGAAACTCAATAACTGCTCATCGACTGTACACTTGCTGCTCGCTGTAAATTGCGTTGACAATTTCCAATAAAAATTTTCCAAAGATTACGAACTGGAGCAAATCGATCATTTTCATTCCTTGAGAGCTTGTCATCGAAGCGCAGGAATGATGCTATGAATGAAAATCTTTGCCTCGAAAAAGCACATCTATACATAGTTATACCATTTTTTTCTCCCAAAGTCTATTATTATGAACATCAGACGATTTCGAAAACCCTTGGTAACATAAAATGCCAATGTACACTCGCCGGAGATTCATTCTGTCCACTTTTTGAATTTTTCCCTATGCCAGCCAATGTTAAAATTCAAATGCGTGGTCAGAATCAATCTCCGTCGAGTGTACGCCGTAATCTCCTCGGCGTCAGTCAGATGATGATAACTTTCGGTTTTATCTTCGACTGTCAAAGGCAGGCAAACTTCGATCTTGGTGTTTGTTTGAGATTTTACAATAATATCAATCATTTCTTCGTTAAAAAGAATCTTTTAAAATTGTTCAATTGTCTCTAAAGTTTCAGCAGCACCAGTAGGGCCAGGAACACACACAAAAGGAACGTCGCTCATTCGATCTGCGAAATTGAAATGACATTTTGCGCTCTATTTTCCCCTGCCTTTCACTCCCCCTTTCTTTCTTATCCCCTTCCTATTCCTTTTGGGCCCCTCCTTCTCTCTCCATCCCGCCTTCTTTCCTGTAGGCTTGGATGCCCACGCTACCTGTATCTCTCTCTCTCTCTCTCTCTCTCTCTCTCTCTCTATCTCTCTCTCTCTCTCTCTCTCTCTCTCTCTCTCTATTTGCAAGCTTATCTAGTATCATTAGGCATGTAGCTTCAACAAGAAACTGGAAAACGAACTCTAGTGCCATGTCCAAGTCGGCAAATACTTCAGGAAAAGGGTCTGCTTTCGTAATGAAATTCAGTTCGCCACACGTACGTTTGTAAATAGAATAAAATCACTTCAAAATGTAAATACGTAGAATATTTTTCGAAAAACTGTTGTAAGATTAGTATTATGAACTTGCTGCCTAAACCTACATTTTTATTGCTATTGAAAGCTTGAAAAGTTTATAAGTCTTTACGTTGCTCTCCACTCTTCGTACATAATGGTGTTGTTTTCTTTAGAAAACTAAACCAGTCTTCGTAAACAGCGGTATACTCTGAAAGCGATCTTGTCAAATTAAAAATCACCTAGCTATTCGTTCACAGTTGGTCTATGTAATAATTGTTATTGTTACTTTTATTCATTGTTTTCAATGCAGCGCTTATTCATTTACGTACCGAGAGAGAGAGAGAGAGAGAGAGAGAGAGAGCGAGAGAGAGAGAGAGAGAGAGAGAGAGAGAGAGAGAGAGCAACACTGCATTTCTATTTCTATTTCTTTTTGTACTACTTTGGCGTACCCTTTTCTTCGCACTTACTATGTCATCACCGTCGGTCTCCTACCTAATATTTTGATGTTACGAATCTCATGCGCTTTCTACTACTGTTAAATTTATATATATTTACATAAAGTTTGTCAATAATTGTTATCGTACGTTAATCTCCTCTGTTATAGCCACATTGGCATTATGCTTGTATCATGTATATTTCGCTAAGCCAGACAGGGTTTCCAACCCCAAGGCGCAATAAAGTTACTTCTCTCTCTCTCTCTCTCTCTCATTCTTTCTCTCGCTCTCTCTCTCTCTCTCTCTTTCTTTCTCTCGCTCTCGCTCTCGCTCTCTCTCTCTCCCTCTCTTTCTCTCTCTCTCTCTCTCTCTCTCTCTCTCTCTCTATCTACTGTATCATCTCACCCGAACTATGCCTTTCAGTACTAACCTGACCGACGTTCAGGAGCTCTTGTTGACCACTTGAAGCCATCTGTTCCTTTGAAATTTGTAAAAGGTCAACCACCGGCACGAGATTCCAAAAGACGCTGCTCCAAATTGGCATCTTCCATGTCAGCATCTGATTGCAATTCGCCTGAACTCTCAGATTGATAAGAGTAATGTTCGGCAGTGTCATTGTTGTCATTTTCATCTTGAGAACTATTGCCTTCGAGAGAAATTTCTCGAGTCTCGTCGAGTAGCTCCTGGCGAATCGCCCGACGCTGAAAATTTTAGGACATCTAACATGATAAAAATCGACGGTACTTCTCGGAAACAAAATCACACTTTCATAATGCAGTGTACTCACCTTATTTAATAATTTAAAGCACAAAAAAATCAGAAAAAAAATTCATGAAAAAAATCAGCTACAACTGTAACTGCCACACTGGGGTCGCTGACGTCACCAATTCGATTCTGTAGACTGCCTCAGGTAGACTGACGCGCTTTACATGTCGGCAAGTATACTAAGCGAAAGAGCAACTCTTCAACTATAACTAGATGGTGTCATAACTCGATTTTCGGGCAATAAGAGGGATGAAATTTGAAGTTTGAGGCCTTGCCGTGAAAGATCCTAGTGTGGCGGCTAAGGGTTAAAAATGAATTTCTGCATGACTATGATTTCATATATGTAGATTTATATACTCCGGTGATGAAGGGTATTCATATTTCGATGAAGCATGAGTAGATTATTATCACTCTAATTTTATTCTATGTAGCTCACTTTTCATTGCCCAACTCAATGACGCATTTTCTAGAAATGAAAATGAATTTTGCATCGTATAAATTCATTAAGTACTATCTCTCAATTTTAAATTTCGCGCTTCTTTATTCATAAAAATGGCTTGGCCATATTATCCCTCGATTCATTGTATTCTCCCCCCCCCCCCTTGGTCTGGCTTTATTTCTGTGTGTGTGTGTGTGTCTCCCTCTCTCTCTCTCTTTCTCTCTCTCTCGCTCCCTGCCCTGTTGACTCTTACAGTGTTGAGTTTAATTGCGTTTTGTGACTCTGTGAACTCATGCAACTGTGAAATTGTGAGGTGAGCATTTCTGCGAGTTTCTGCGAGCATCATGGCCGTCGTCAACTGTCTTCGTGTCATCGCTGAGCCTGTCATTCAGCCGGCGGTCGGGCGGGACCTGGTGATTCCTCACTCATGAGGGTGCTCCGTCGTTATGAACTTTTACTGCTGCATTTCATCTCTACCACCCTGCTTTCGCTGAATCACCCGAAGGCCGTGCATCATCGTTGCTGCTGTTTTTCGTGCAGTCCTGGCTGCCGTGTTGCGTGATGGAGTGAGAAGCGATTGCGCAGTTTTTGAGTTTTGAGCTTCGGATGGCTTTGCGATCGCTGTGTAACTGCTCCATTTAGTGCAACTTGCCATCCGATGCGTTAATTTGCAGCATTTTCTTGACACATGACTTTTCCGCGATTTGGCAACACCGCTCGCGCGCCTCAAATCGCAATCGTAATCGTAATCTTACTCAAGCGGTTATAGAATACGAAGATGAGGGCAATCCCAAAAAAATAACAATACTTCTTCAATTCGACGTTTCGCTGGTGTGGTTTTAGCAGCTTCTTCAGGAATAACTTATGATTACATGGAAGCTACATAGTTGTCTTTAAATGTGAGTGGAAATTCACTCTATATCAAATAATTTTCATCAAAGAATATCAAAGTATAATAACCTCAAAACTATACTGGCGTTGTTACTTTACGGTTTTTGTAAAACTTGCCAGAGTAGATTTACTTTTTTGCGTGTTAAAAATTGATAAAAATTTGTTAGTTTGAAATGTATATTTTCTAAATGATGTATTAAATTGTTCATCAGACTATCATGAACATATACAAATTCAAATATTATAGAAGGCATATTAAAAAAATTGTGGTAGAATTTTTTGATTTCCATAATAAAAGAGAAAGAAACTTTATTTAAGCTCAAATATAAGCTCAAATATATATAATTTCTTGACATAGTTATCGACATAAGACGATAACTGTTTAAAAAAGATCGATCAATCAATGAAATGAAAATGTATTGGTTTTTTTAAAGAAATAGATAATTGCACTCTAATACATTTTTAAAGAAAAAAATGTGTGTCTTATACTAATTATTATAAAATAGCCATTAACTCACAATCAGAAAAATTGAAGTAAAATAATTTATTTACATTTCTCCACGAAAAACACTTCGATTATGAATTGTCTTTTTAGAAAAATAGCAGTTCATAACAATACAGAAATATCTTCTTACTTACTAATTTAACATTGAACAATATACTGTTGATATTATACGTATTAATTACCACAAGTTTAACTATGAAATTATTATAAAGCATCTTATAATACTAATTTTGTTTGCTTAATTCTAATTCATTTCGCGATTACTTAAAATTACTTCCAATTGAAATATTTGATAGCATGTTTCCTTCAAATTTTTACAAGTATGCGATTATTACTCTAAAGAAACAGTGAATATTGCATATCAAAAATTTTTAATAATTGGTAATCGTTGGTATAAAAAAATGCACTCAGTTTCCAAAAGATTCACTATTTCATTGTTGAAAAATAAATTTATTCTGGCAAGTTTTACAAAAGCCGTAAAGTAACATCGCCAGTGTAGTTTTGAGGTTAAGATCGAGGAAAATTATTTGATATTCAACATGAAAAAATTGACGTACCAATTTTCCACAAAAAACAAAATATGCAATAAAAAATATTTCTGCCATATGCATCATGATCGCACACAAGGCTTTTCAAAACTTGTCCAATTTTTAATCACCTACTCTGGCGGAGAGGGTGCTTCGCGCGAGAAAAACACTAGACGGAACGCGCAATGAGGGGAATGGAACTGGTGTCACCCTCGGCAACTCCCTAGGACCAGCACTGGTCATACCCCAAGGCGGCAAATACAGTGAAATCTAAATCTCATTATTTCTTCGAAATTTAAACCTTAACTTAATTTCAAAGTATAATTCTTATGACATGATTTCATAGTATAACAGTAGATAATTATTAGAAGCCTTTTTGAGAATTTTATTCTCCTTGAATTATAATGATAATTGGTTTTTTTAATTAATGTTTTAAATTTACTTTGAATTTTGTCCAAACAAATTTGTCACATATCTAAGAACATTTTTTGTTGCATTTACAGGCCGTAGATGAACCAAATTTTTCGGTTGCTTATGCTTTGATGTGTAGAGAATTAGCCAACATGCAAGTGACTGGCGGCGATGTTGAAGATTCCACTTCGGCAAATTTTAGAAAGCTTATCTTGACGCGATGCCAAACTGAGTTTCAGAAGAATACTGTTGATGAAAAAACGCGAAGTGAAAAACTATATGAAATCGATGAGTGCATAGATATTGAGAAGAAAAAGGAACTTCAGGCAAATTTGGATGAAGAGGATCGCCGAATACGTATGAAATCTGTTGGCAATATTCGCTTTATTGGTGAGCTTTTCAAACAGAATATGCTCACATCCAAAATAATGCACCAATGTATTCAACATCTTCTCAAAAATACCGACGAAGAAAATCTTGAATGCCTTTGCAAGTTGCTCACAACAATTGGAAAAGCCCTCGAATCAAAAAACGTTGATCTTTCTGAATATTTTAAACAAATGCAGCAAATTGCTAATCGTAAGGGTAAAGTTAGCTCGAGGATTCGTTTCATGCTTCAGGATGTAATTGATTTGAGAGCTGACAAATGGGTACCCCGTCGCGATGACAGCAATCCAAAAACTATGGATCAAATTCAAAGAGAAGCTGAACTTGAAAGACTAGAAATAAATAGTGCACCTGCTAATACCTCGAGAAAAGATGAACGACCTATCGAACGTAAACGTAATCGTAAGTACATTCTTATTTTAACATTACATTTTTCATTCCATCCTGGCAAAAATGTAGACATTGTAACGATGGTAGTCAATTTTCCATATAACGTCAAAGTGTGCTCATTGTAACCGTACTTATTATTTACAAAGTGGGATTCGGAAAAAGAAAATGATTCGGCAATGCCTAAGAAAATAAGAATACGTGAGAGGAAGTGCATGGAAGGACATCAATTCACATCAACATATATTTTCATAAATAGAAATATTCGTGTCGCTTTGTTAATAACGTCATATCAATATAGAAATATTTTCCAAAATATCTCACGCACACATAAAAACATCTGTAAAATCCAAAACCACGCATCATTTTGCGTGACTATGCGTCGTTACGTTATCGCCCAGAAACTACGTGTCACGCAACGCGCAAAAAAATTCACAACAGAGATACGTTTTTGCTCGCCAAGCCACTCATCTTGTAGGTACATTGTGTAGGTACTTTATATTCAATCCGATCTGCCTAGGAGCAAGAAATATGATTTCAGAACATCCTTTATAATAAAAATTATTTTATGGCTTCAACTTTGACTCAATACGAACACGATGAAAGAAAATTATTGTCTCCAAAAAATGCCTAGAACATATTGCAATTTACATTTTATTTCAAAAACATGTTTTTTTTTTTTGTTTTCGCTTATAACTTTGTTGCTATTAGTTCTATTGTGAGAAGAAAACGCTAATGGGTCCTCGTGAAAGCTTACATAAAGATAGTGTATCTGTAAAACCAATTTTCAATTTCCCATAACCGACATTCTATAGCGAAAATGGAAAATAGTAATAAAGTGAAGATTTTTGATTGCTTATAAGTTTTGTCGGACGTTGCAAATTTATTATTCAAGTTTATAGTATGAAAGCAAATTTGATTAGAAAAAAATTGATGAAAATCCGATGTTTTTTTTTTGTTTTCGCTTATAACTTTGTTGCTATTAGTTCTATTGTGAGAAGAAAACGCTAATGGATTCCTCGTGAAAGCTTACATAAAGATAGTGTATCTGTAAAACCAATTTTCAATTTCCAATAACCGACATTCTATAGCGAAAATGGAAAATAGTAATAAAGTGAAGATTTTTGATTGCTTATAAGTTTTGTCGGAC
>JAWWMK010025264.1:0-16025 GCA_035047105.1 Galeopsomyia nigrocyanea
CCTATCATGAATTTACGGCCTTCAAACGCGAGTCGCGGCTTTGATAGAGTAAGTTGCCTTATGTAGGGTTAACCGCGGAATTGAATATTTGCTGTACAGAGATTCCTTCTGGTATTGATGAATTAACAAATTGATTGATTGAGATAGATTGATTAAAACGGGTCTAGTACCGAGTAGAACATTGTAAAAAGTAATATACAAAAGTTATTATCAATCTCAAACGAACAACGTTCGATCTTGAATAGTCTCGTTAATTGAATAAGATTGTGTGCTCAGTCATTTCACTAACACGAGAGGCTGAAGCTTATTTCTTTTCTCAATGGATATAAATTTGTTGTGATACATTGAATCAATACAAATTAAATGAATTCTTGAATAATCATTTTGAGGTTATCATAAAACCCTTAATGTAAATGAATGAAAAGCATTTTCTTACGGTCACCGTGATATACGACTTGACACGTTTCGTCGTCTATCCAAATTGTTTGAGATTGCGTAAAAAATATTAGTATTGGTGTATCTCGAAATTATGAATATATGATTCAAAGAGTCAGATGGAATATAAATTGTGTGAATATAAACAGTTCAGAGTAAATAATACATGAGATTGAATTTCGGAGTTGCGTTGCGACCGTATGTCGGCGTATTGTCATTATTGGGAGGAATTACTCATAAACGAGAATTCCTAAGCGTTCATTGAAAGATTGACAATGAGCCAATCAAGATATTAAAATCTGTTGTATGTATGTTCCAGATACCTCACTTGCTGCTTTTCCAGTTGTGTGTCATTGTATAAATTTTGCATTCGAGACCAAAATTCACGTCGTTGTGAGCTATCTTTTCTATGAATAAATCAACAAGTCAACTTTAATTCAGTTTGTCTAAAAACTCATTGAATTTACCTTCTCCTTCAGCACACATCCTGGGACCTTAAGAGACATGTTACATAACATAACGAACCTGAGGGTTTTCCTCCTTCTGAGGAAAATACCTACCACATTTGTCACGTAACTTAATCATGTAACTTAATCACGTAGATCTGTCGTGTAATTTATGTACTTAACCATTTAATAGTGTACGTAGATAACAATAACAACGCTACAGTGTTGCAACGAAGCCATGCAGATGACCTGAAAAATTTAGGAGAAAAATTGTAACGTACCTGAATTATGCGATTGCAAAAGAATATAGATGATTACATAATATTCCTAAAAAAAAGTAATGTCAACCAATGAACAATGCTTTTATTTATTGATTTACAAGGCAAATAATATTAATAAAACAACATTATATGAAATGTTTTTAAATTTTTTAATTTAAAACAAATTGATTGTACAGAAAATGAATAATTTTATTGAAGTAAGTAATCCGTTTCTTAATTTGGGTAATATTATATACCTTGACACCAAGTTGCATAACTACATCTAAGTCTTTATCATACAGAAATTCATCGATAATTCTGAACTATAATTAAAATAACTGACTATAATTAAACTTTTCTCACATTAACCCTTAAACACCCAAAACGCCATTACCTGTACACTGCTCTTCGACGGCCAATAAATAATACTATTCGCAACTAGAAAAAATTGAGACACATACATTTTTATTGCTTAAGATCTCCTCTTTCCGATAGTATGAATGAATTTCTCCAAAAAATTCATTAAATATTACAAAATGGAGTTTAAACAAAAAAAAGCCAGATTTTTGGTACCTTTTATTTTTTGCGATCGATTTTTCAAAGGTTCTCCAGTCTGTAATAAACCTGGGACCCCACTAATCAGTGGAATAAATGTCTAAACTTTTAGAATCCATGGTTCAGAGATCGATTTTTCGTTTCCGTATTTTCAAAATGGTGCCTTAACGGCAAAATTTTTATGAAAACATTCATGAATTTTTTATGAAAAAGAGTGCACTTTTCAAAAAAATTCTCAAGATTAAAAAGTTCTTAGAATAAACCAAAAAGTACGCCAGAATTTTTCCGAAGCGTTTTGAATAAATTTTTGGATTTTGCATATAACAAAATTTTGCAAAATTAAAAAATTTGATCCGAAGGCTTCGGAAATTCAGGCGTATTCTAGGCTAATTCTAAGAACTTTTTACTCTTGAGAATTTTTTCGAACAGTGCACTCTTTTTCATAAAGAAATTCATGAATGTTTTCATAAAAAATTTGCCGTTAAGGCGCCATTTTGAAAATACGAAAACAGAAAAATCAATCTCTGAACCATGGATTCTCAAAGTTTAGACATTTATTCCATCGGTTAGTGGGGTCCCAGATTTTTTACAGAGTGGAGAACCTTTGAAAAATCGATCACAAAAAAAATAGGTACCAAATATCAGGCTTTTTTTTTGTTTAAACTGTATTTTGTAATAATTAATAAATTTTTTGGAGACATTCATTGGCACCGTCGGAAAGAGGAGATCTTAAGCAATAAAAATGTATGTGTCTCAATTTTTTCTAGTTGCGAATAGTATTCGTTATTGGCCGTCGAAGAGCAGTGTACCGGTAGTGACGTTTTGGGTGTTTAAGGGTTAACCCATTGAGGGATGAAATTAATACAGAAATATGTCACATCTAGTCTCTTTTTGTTGTATATTTTCGATACATGATTTAATTTATGTATCTGAACATATATACTTGTTTATCTCGTCCAAATTATTACAATTTAGTATAAAATTACAATTATTAATTTATCTACATACATACACAAATAACGTACAACGTGATATTTTCCGATACAAATCGATTTTAAAAACTTGAAGGTAATTGGGACGCTGATAGTTTTTCTACGTATTTTTTATATATAACTTCACAATTCGTAATATTTGTACAATTTGTCGACGCTATTTTTGTACAAAATAATAATTTTTAAAATTTGAGAAAAAATATAGTCCTTAAAAGGGTTAATCGTGATATAAATTGGGAAGTGTTACAATATAATTGAGATTTTTTACATTAATATGCAGACATACACTATGCAAAACATCAGTTTCAATAATTTCTTTTCTTGTATGCACTTTAGAAACTTGCCAAACGTGTGATAAATCTTCATCGACGAGAGAAGCTTCACTTTTATGATACACTATATACTCTTTTCCACTGTCGAGATCGACAATAAAAGTCGTAATTTTAATCAAATTTTCTTTCTTCGTTAGGCCGTAGCTGTTATCTGAACGAAGTCTCTTCACTTTGGACGAAATATACAAACATCGATCTTTTACCATTTTGCGGTAAGCTACACTATTTTCAGATAAAGACAGTTTTTGTTTCCAATGATCTGATACCACTACGCCTTTTCCGAAATATCTCGCATCTGCAATCTTTAGTGTATTTTTTGCATTCCTTGCGTCCAAATATGATATGGACGGTACAATGCGTGACTCTTCATTTAATTCCACATGTTTTTGTAGAATCACTTCACTTTGTTTCATAGCGATTGAACGGCATATTTGATGTACAACGCCTTTTGCAGCTTGGATAGTCTTCAATATTTGTCCATTTCCGTTTTCAAAGCAATATGTTGAATGACAAAATAGCGGGCCCCAGTTGATGACACTTTGTACTAGATGCAACAACAAATGTATGTTAAATGTCATTACGCGAAGCCGTACAATCTTTCTGTGTCTTTCACAAACCGTTGTAACAAACTATGAGCTCGAATTAATTCAGCTCTTGTAATATTCCTCTTCAACCGAATATAGTATGCCTCAACCAACACCATGCAATGTTCCAAAAATTCCCACATATGAGGAAAAGATAACATAATTGGAACGCTGTACAACAATATCCAATGTTGATATTCTTTTGCCTTCCACCAACTTCTCTCCGTAATTCAGCGAGTGAGCCGTTGTACTGACCGTGGTGTCGAGCCGACCACAGTTGCGACAGAGGGACTGAGTCGAACAGTCGCGCTGAGAGGGAGCCGCCGGGCACGCTGCCCTTTTGTGAATGCCCGTTCTGCAATTGAAGCAGATTTAGGGCGGCGCATCCCTCTCAGGGTCGGATGGCACTGGTGCGAGTCACTTCAAGAAGGTCCCAGACATGCGGTTTCCGTTGACGTCTATGTATGGGAATTTGGGTCCGTGCGGGGCTGACGTGGGAGCTTGCCGCAGGGGTTCCTGCAGGCTCGGCCTCGCAGGCCCCACGGGTCCCAGACTCCTCGCCGGGGAAATCTCCGGGGGTATAATCGGAAAATTCTGTCGGTGCCGAGGCTGCTGCTCCTAGCGGTGTAGCTCCTCGATCGGCCGGTACATACTCCCTTGTTGCTGCCTCAAGTAATCACTGAATTTCCAGGTGTTTGCATACCTCGCGGGAATCGCGATTGTTGGTTGCATGAGGGGCGGGGGATGTGCAATACCACTGCCGGTGGAGGGCAGCGATCAATCCCGCCCGTCAGAAGACTGGCGGCCATACTCGGTTCGTCCATATGAAAGCCACGCTGGAGGAGCAGTCACTTCCCTCCGACGCGAGTCCCTCACACATACCCAGATGTTCTGTGCCACTCTGACGGGAGGTTGGTGCCGTGAGGGCTGCACCTGCTGATGCGGCACCACCTTCTGTTTGACGGGAGCTGAGGTATCTCCCTTTGGTGGTGGAACGCGAACCGGTGGGGCCCAGTCGCGATGCTGGTGTTTGGGGAAGATACCCAGCTCCGGGGTGAGTTGATCTAATTTCCCCGAAGGTGGTGTCGGCTGTATCGGAGGCAGCTTCGGCACCTTCGGGAGCTCCTAGCCCCTCTCAATAGAGCGCTGGTAAAAGTCATGGACCCACTTGGTCCCGACATCAGGAGAGCCGGAAAAGCCCGGACGCCGGATGGTGTTAAAGGCTTCTTGCCTGAGTCGATCCAACCGGCCACGTCCAATAGCCTGTCCCTTCTCTTCCATGGTCTTCTTCCGGTTTCGGCCCGACTGGCAGTGCGACTTCACGCACGCATCATCCGAGCGTTTCGAAGAACGGGAAGGCGGGACTTTGGGAACGGTGCCAGTGCTCGAGTTTGGGACCGACTCCCCCAGGGGTTCGTTGTTGTGCAGCGGCGAGAAGAGATTCTCTGCCGAGAGATCCGGACCCTTACTCTTCTTCTTTTTCTTCTCCTTCTGTTCTCTGGCCCGGCGGCGGTTTTCCTCCTGTTCGTATCCGGCGGGTAAACCGTCGGTGGAAGTGCCCGGCCGTTTGGAGGAAAAGTGCGGGCCTTGTCGCTGCAATTTAAGAGGCTTCCACTCCAGCTTTCCTGGGATTTGTTTCTGGGGTTGTACAGCCGTCGTTATTCTGCCCCCAGTGACGGTACGCTAATAGCACAGAACGTTTTATAAACGTTAATAAAACGTGAATAAATGAACGTAATAACGTTTTTCCACAAACATTAAAAAAAACGTTTTATAAACGTGAAATTCGTCCGGACGTTGAAGAACACTTTTCAACAAAACGTTTAAAAAACGTCAGAAAAACGTTTGAAAAGGTTTTTTAAGAACGTTTTTTCAACGTGCCTAAAACGTTGCGGAGCCCAGTTTTACATAAAATAAGGCAATCACAAAAATGTTATTATTTTATTTACTTTTATTTTCACAAAACTTTATAGGAACGAATTATTATTGTGCGGTAGGATAAATTGCTACAAAAATTTATATACAATTTTGTGTGAGATAGTCATCACAAGCTCACATCGCACGATACAGGTGATTTCGAATTTTCACATTTTACATTATTTAAGAGGCAATTTTTTATGTACATTTAAACATCTTAATATTATTTTGGTTGAGTTAAGCAATAACATTCAAGCGTTTTCAGAAAATAGTGGTTCCTGGCGTGTCTTCAGCTCTCCGGAATATCGGCTGCACGCATTGCTCTAGGCACGATAGGTAGCGTCAAGTACCAGGTACGTACCTATACAAAAATAATTTTACATGCATCAATATACACATGTATGTATTTACGTTAGAGATAAACCAATAGGTTAGTAAAAATAAACTTACGGGTATCAAAGCCGGCAAAGTTATCATAGAATAATGGAACAGGATCCGTATGATTTAATTAAGGTGTTGGTTGACAAGCCTTTGCTGAGCAATTAGCCAGTAGCCGCACCAATCGATCGTTCTTTTTTGTGATCGTCGTCAAATGATTGGCCATTCCTACATCTCGGATTTTACGAATGTGCTACCTTTAAAATCGTACCACAATGCATCAATGCTCAATTTATGTATATTTTAAAATATAAACTTCAAGACGATCTAACGTAAGTGTAAAGTATATCGACGTGTACTGCGTATAAGTTGTATGTGTACATGTCTCAATTATTGTTAGAGGTTAATGTTTGAGGGTTTTGGATTTTCTAAGTGATTTACGTTATAAAGTATACATCTTGCACTACTTATCTATTTTCAATGGCATTAATGCAGACATATGTACTAAGCATCGCAGCTATCCAGCTCAGCAGCAATCATTCCAACACCGAAAAATATCGCAGGAAATATTGTATCTTGTCGAAAAAAAATTTAAGTCCAGCGAACTGATCATAGCAACAAATAAACAACAACAAAGAGGCTCATTCGATTGGAGGATCAATGATCGGGCTCGGGTCCGACGGGGCAGGCGGCTGAACGCTAGTACCCGTCGGAGCCTCTTTGCCACACGAGTCCTCCGCCGGGGTCGGTGAGGTCTGTCCGATCAACGGCCTTGGTCGCGTGTGCGGTGGTGAGCAAGTCCCTGATGGTACTGGGGACGGGGTCATGGGAGGGCTCACGTGAGCTTGGTGTGACGCCAGTTCATCGAGCTCTCTCTCGACCGACTCACAGTGTATATAGAGGGCGACCGCCTCCTCTTTAGTTTGATAGTCAACTTTTGACGCAGAGGAGACGGGCTCAACCTGGAACACACGCATAGCCGTGATCTGGGCGACCTTAGCCACTTTCTTGACGGGGTGCTGGGTCGTAGAGTTGACTGTGTCCGGCGAATCGGTGAGCGAGAGCTTAGATCGGGCGATGTGACGCCAATCTCTGGGCTCTTCGCGTCCGATGTCGAGTCCGAGGACTTCACCGACTCGTCGTCTGTCAGTTCCGGCAATGAGCCGTCACTGACCACGACTTCCGAAGTCAGGGCCGACAACTTATCCATCTCGTCTTCCACCTGTAACAGGTTTACCCCAATCGAACACAGTCAGTAAAATTAAAATTTACGAAGTGAAAATAATATAATTAATTTCTAAAAAAAACTATTTGTCCAGTGAGAAACTCAAAAGAACAAAATAAACAACCTCAAATTATATAATCAACTGATGAAATTATAAATAATCAAAATAATAAAATGGCAATAAACCAAATAAAATAATATCTAAACTAACTACACGGTCTGCTGTACTTTACCAACGCCTTGCGGAGGTAAATATCGCTTCAAGTCTTTCACATGCACTGTAGGAACCTATTTCTTATTATCGATCTCTAATATGTACATAATATCGAAAATCTTTTTAATGATTTTATAAGGGCCATATGCTTAGGATCGAGCTTCGCATTCTTTCCCACCGCTGAATTGAACAATGAATGTAACCGCCGCAGTACTAACTCTCCCTCATAAAATACGAAATGGCGATGCAGAAGCATACTCGCGTTTTTGCTTATCTTGCGCCGTCTCGATATGCTTAGTTACTAAGTCGCGCAACATATTCAATCGTTGTAATCTGTCTTGCCAAATCTTCGGATCGACGCGAATTACTGGGACGCGTTTTTCGACTTCTCGTCGCGAGTTCTTCACGGGTTTCGGATTTCTACCAAAATTCAGAAAAGCCGGGGAGAACTTTATTGAAGATTGGATTGCGGTGTTTATTGCATGTTGAAACTCATGGAGGTGCTGGTCCCAATTACGGTGATCATTGTCTACGAAGATGGCTGTCATTGTTTTCAATGTACGATTTACTCGCTCTACGGGATCGCTCTGTTGATAGTACGGAGGACAAAATACATGCTCGACACCGTACTCCTGAAGAGTTTCTTGAAACACTTTACTCTGATAAGCTTTCGCATTATCACTCACTATATATTCGGGTGTTTCCCAATGGAAAAGAATAAACTCTTGAAAAGCACGGGCGAGCGACTTTCGGTCAGCCGAAGTCAACGGGTTAAACTCAACCCATTTCGTGAAGAGGTCTTGAAACACTATCATGTATTTAAAACGGTTCTCACTCCGCGGTAACTCAATTACGTCGGTCACGACGACACACCAAGGACGCTCGACCGCGCGCTTTCTCGTAAGTCCTTTCGGTGCGCGCTGCTTGATTTTATACAATTGGGATTGCGGGCATTGATTGACAAAGCTTTGAACGTCATACCAAACGCCACGCCAATAGTATTCGCGCGCTACTCGATCGTATGTTTTCTCGTGGCCGAAGTGTCCCGAGGATGGCGCGCAATGCGCGTTCTGCAGGACTCTCTCTCTATGCTCGAGGGGAACCACGAGTCGCCAACACTCTTCGTGATTAGTGACGGGATCGAGGAGGTGGTCGGACATATAGTGATACAACAGATTATCCTCTACTTTCCATTTAATAAATTTATCAGGACGTGCGAGCACCTTTGCAGGTACCAAGAGTCCTCTATCGTAGAAAATTCACCAACCTCCGCCTCGTCCTCGAACTCGCGTGAAAGTGCATCCGGAGTGTAATGGAGGGCACCCTTCCTATGCACGATCTCACAATCGAGTTGTTGGAAATCCGTCACCCATCAAAGGTCGCGCTTTTTCAAGATTCGGGTAACGGCACTATGATCCGTCAGTACGACGAAATGGAATCTCTCAATGTACAGTCTAAACTTTTTGACAGCGAATAGAACAGCAAGAAATTCGATCTCGCTCACCGTGTAACGCCGCTCCTGCTGACTCAACATATGGCTCGCATAGCAAATCCGATGCTCGCCGTCGTCGAATATTTGCACGAGACACGCGCCCACGGCATATGAGGAGCCGTTGCAATGCAGATAAAAGATCCTCATAAGGTCCGGTCGAGCCAGTATGGGGGCCTCTGTAAGCGCTCGTTTCATTCGCTCAAAGGCCTCTTGCTGCTCTTCATGCCAGATCCAGGGTTGATCTTTCTTTATCAATTTCGCAAGATCGCTTTCATGTTCGATGAATCGAGCGTACCACCCAACCATACCCAGGAAACGTCGCAGTTACTCGATGTTTCTTGGAGCAGGGTAGTCGACGATCGTCTGAACATGGTCAAGGTCGGGAGGCAAGCCCTCACAATCTAATCTGTAACCAAGATATGTGACTTCAGTGCAAAAGAAATCAGACTTATCCAAATTTATCTCGAGACCGATATCAACCAACCGTCGCAAAACCCGCTCAAGCCAAATCATAAGATCCTCGAACGTAGCGCTCACGACCAACAGATCATCCATGTACCAGAAGACGTTCTGTGAATACTCGGGGCCGAATAAAGCATTCTCTCAAACTCCCACAGACCTAGGCCAGGTATGGCAAAAGCCGTATATTGTTTACTATCCTCGTCTAAGGGAATTTGCCAAAACGCAGATCGAAGATCGATTTTTGATAAATAGACAGCGCCGCGCAACCGGTCGAGAATCCAATCTAAACTCGGCGGAGGATACGCATCGATTTTTGTTATTGCATTTATTGGTCTAAAATCTAAGCAAAATCGATACGTTTCGTCAGCCTTTTTCACGACTACTGGCGCGCTGCTCCACTGACTATCGGATGGCCGAATAATGCCCTCCTCCCACAAGTGGATCGTTTCTTCCTACGTGAACTTTAAAATCGGGGGTGACATTCGTCGCATAAGGGTCGCGCGTCGCCGACATTGATAATGTGTTTGATCACGTTCGTTACGGCCGGCGAGATCTCAGGTTCCGGGACGATACTATGAACCAGTGCCAAGACTTGCTCGCGCTACGACTGCACATAGCTCGTCAACCCCGCGCATTCAGCGAATGCATGCGCAGATTTATCCTCGCTCGTCGCAAATGGGAAACAATCACTACAACCTTTCGGTTTCCACATTCTTTTCGCAATACTAAAGTCTTCCATCCATTCATTCCAAAAATCCGCACCCAGAATCAAATCATGCGCACAACTCGCTAACGCACACGTAGTCACTTTTCCGCACTGACCTCCTATGTCTAAATGTAACTTCAAGTCACCCAAAGACTCCGGCTCGTCGCCCGATACCCCTCGAACAAAGATAGTCGCTGGTTTCAATCGAGTTTCGAACCGTTTGGCCAATTTCAGACCCACCACAGAAACCTGCGCGCCCGAATCCAACAATGCCACATAATTCACACCATTAATATTAATCGTTATAAAAAATCTATTCTCAACAATTTCTACTTGGGCTCTGTTCATCTTGTTGGAGGGTTCAGTACCCGAGCTTGCCTCGGCCTCCCCCCCTCCCTCCTCCCTGAGACGGACGGTGCGTCCGCAACGACCATCAGCTCATCCACAAAACCAACGACTACACTACTCACTGGCCCACCTTGCGAACACGAGACACCAGCCTTACCTGATGCCTGCCCTTCCCTTGACGGAACGCAGGTACCCGAAACCTCAGCAGGCGACGGTACCAGTGAGAGTTGAAGCGTATTGTTATTCGCCTTCAAAGTTATCGATATGTTTGTTTGGCTTCAATTCATCTTCAAGAAATTTTTCTATGTCCACGAGTTCGTAATTTCCCGGTGGTAGTTCAATTACCTCATGATTATCATCATCATTATTCACGTAAAACTTGTTGTGACCTTCATCGATGTTGGGTATCGAATTGAAGGTTAAAAGCTCTACTAGACCAAGAAAGTAATTTTTGTTCGATGAAAGCTCGATTGGAGGAAAGTAGTAAGCCTCGAGCACCGAAGAAGTACCAAAAAGACTCAGCGTCAGTGAATTGTCCATGACTGCTCGTACGCAAATGAGCTTCTTTATACGTTTTTTTATATAGTTCGCTTCAGCTTGTTGGACAAAAATTGCAAGCACAGATGTCCACAGTTGTATGTATTGTAATTCTGATATCTTTCGTGATTATATTTGACATTATCCACACGCAAATAGAGCATCAGCTCAACAGGAGGCTGTAGATCACCAAAACTGTCGAAGTAAACGACATCTTTTCCTCTCTTTCAGTACGCGACGCAGTGACTGCCGGGCCCTGTCGCGTCATCAAGATTCACTATAGCTGATTCTCGATAATGTGGACCATTCGTAAAGCGTTTCGCATGTAAACTCCTCGAAAATGTGGAATTTCCAAGATTTTTGCATACTTGAGCAAGTCCGCGTCGGTGAGCGCTCTATCGGGTAAAGTTACTCTGAAGTTTTTTCTTTGCTTACACCCCTACCAGCGCGATAGGGTCTAAGATAGAGACCCAAGCCCTTTCTTGTTGGCTCCAAGCAAACACCTTTTCCTACTGCGATTTTTTCCATAGCCTCATTATGACGCTTGTTTTCATCCAATTGTCGCAGAGCTGCCTTTGCATCGTTTACTGCTTTTGCGATGCCGGCAGCATCTCCAGCTAATGCTCCAGTTGCACTTAAACCAGCAAACAATGGAACCAAGAAAGGAAGAAATCCGCCAACTTTTTTTGGGACTGGCAGAGAGCGCGGAAGATTAATTTTGCTTTTTCCATAGGCTTTCTTCACAGCTGCCCTTGCACCTTTCAGAGCAGAGCGAATGACCGTCATTGATTTATTGCTCGGCACTGTTAAGTTCGAAGCCGCCTTGATGATTGTTTTCAGTGGAATCTTCGACTTCCTCTTTGCCACCTTCTTCTTTGACTTCTTTGACCGCTTAGACTTCTTTCTTAGCCCCATACCGAATATTCTTTTAGCTTTCATAGCGTTTGTCACTGAATAAGCTGCTACTTTTTCACCAAATCTCGCGTTCTTATCTAAAACTCTCTACCACGCTTTGTTTTCTAGTACTTTTCGCGATTTTGCGAGTATGCGATGTCGTTCTCCTTGCAAGCTGCGTCTAGAGGGTTAATACTGAGATCTCCTCGAACCAAGCGTTCTTTAAGGTGTCTACCTGGTCCACAGTATTGATAACCTGGCCAACGTAGTTCAACATGAATATTGTTGATTATTTTATTGAGCAAACCGCGACCTCTGCGTTTGCAATAATCGATCATCACTCTTTGAAGGTTGATGAGATACTGATCGGTCACAGCTATAAAAGCTCAGGTAGTTACATACAGAATTCAATCTTCTACGCGCTTGCGCATTTTCAAAAATTTTGCGACTCTCTGCAACTCGTCGGAACGCTTTTTCCAACGAAAATACCAAGCTATGAGATCTGCTGCTAATGACATTAGCAGTATGCTTTCTCGAAGAGCATAAAATTTTTAACAACAAAAATAAATTTTCCTATACAAATAATCTTAAAGTCATTTGCTATAATCATATGTAAAATTTATATAAAATCTCTTTTTTTTCAAATGTTAACTTGAACCTTTCAGACGCAATAGACGTGAAATAGCGTATAATTGAAAATTTTGAACCATACAGAATTTTTTAATATGGAAAAATTTTAACAATTTTTTTAATTATTGATCAATGAAAAATTGATAAATGAAAAATCGAAGAATAATTTTGAATTGATTTAATTTTTTTATATAGTTTGTATTACATTATATAGAAGCATTTTATAAAAGCATTTTGTGCAAAGAATATTTTTTTGATTCTTTTAAAATCGAATAACAGGCAATATTATTAAAATTCGATCGATCGCTTTAAAAACCGAATAAGTTATAAATTTAGGAGGAATAAGTATAACTGTCAAGTTTCGTAAAAATATCGAACCATTCAGTCGCAACCGTCGTGAAACTGCGTATAGCTGAAAAAAGAAAAATACGGAAATTTCTAATCTAGAAAAATTGTTATAATTTTTTAAATTGTCTATCAAAAGTCTTAAAAATTAAATCAGTTTTAGACTTCGGGAAGAGAAACATAACTGCAAAGTTTCGTTAAGATAGCTTGAATCGTTTCAACGCAATGGTACTGGAAATTTTAGAACAAACAAAAGTGACCACACACACACACACACACACACACACACACACCGATACATACACACACACACACACCGATACATACACACACACACACACACACACACCGATACATACACACATACAGACAGAAAAAATGTTGGGGATCCGGACACTTTCTAAAAACATTATTTTTAAACTCAGCGACCTCGAAAACATGGAAAAACATCAAAATTACGCAATCGAAAATTTTCACTGTTACGAAGCTTTCTCTTCGAAAAAGCAAAATTCACTTTTTTCGATTTTTTGGATATCATAATTTAATTTGGCAAGATTGAAACATAGACTATTCGATTTCCCTTAAAAAATTACATAAAGAATATGTACTAAAAATACAATAAATTAGGGTGGAACCTTGCTTGCCAGGCCAAAAACTATGCCAAGATACCAATGTTAGCGATGTTCCATACTGAAGTCATACAAACAAGTATCCTACTTATTTGTAATCATTATTTTTAAATTCCTCGTCGAAAAATACATAAAAATACATGACATATTATCAAGATTCTGAGGTGCGCCGCGCTGTCAAAAAGTATAGACTGGAACAATCGCAACTTAATGTGATGAATAGCTTTTAATACCGTTCTTGGCTGTTCTTAAATGCATTGATTTGAATGTTTTTCAATGACAGTTAATTTATACTTCATTAAAAGGTGAATAAAAGTTTATTCAAATATTCATGAATGCAAAACATAGTATAAAGGAGAAAGAAATATTGAGATTTCAAGCTTATCCTTATTTCTTGTATATTTTCTTATTCTTGATGGTTCGTTTCTAGGTAAATTGAAGAAAAAAACATTCCATGCGATAAATAATCAAAAGTTTTTGTGTATAATATACTTCGTCTGCATTTATTATACTTTTTCTAAAAATTATTATATTTTGTCGTAGAAATATATATAGTAATTTTTTTATAATAAATATGTAACAATTTATTCTTTCTAACTATTTAATCACTATTATAATCGTTAGGATCGATTTTCGATCCTTCATGTTCAGTCATGTGGATTTTTTTTTACCAGCTTCATGATGCCTGGATCTCTTTCACTATCATTATCTGGTTGAGGTTTATTTTCTTTTAACTGACCTAGATCAACTGCTTCTTCTCTGAAAAGAGTATTCAGTTTTTCGGCAGGTCTAAATATCTGACTATGGTACCTAGCATTTGCTAGATAATAAATCACGGAAGCCACATGACAACAGCAACCTACAGTTCTTCGACCGTTAGGACAAGCACATGCATATCTCTTGATTCCACTAATCCCATCTGTGTCATGTGAAAAAATTCAACATGACTCTGAATGGCCTTTTATTATTTCCGAAAATGCGAATAAATTATTGCAGTTCGGATGGTCTTTCGCTAGAGTAATATTATGCCGCTGTTATTTTACGCTTAGTATGTTGCAAATTTTATGCAAATTATTCAGTTATATACAAAATGATAACTTATAATCCTAATAGAATAGTATACTAAAGGTATTAATAGTTTATGTCAAATATATATAGTAAGTCTAAAAATATTATTAGTTTCATATATATGAAAATCATTCAAATAATTTATTATGAAAAAGATAAAAATCATCTCTTTGAAATCGTAAAAAATGTATCATGTATTTCTTATATCTAGGGAGCGGTGGGACGGTGGAGGGATGGTGGAGGGGGTCGTTGTAGTGGGGTGGAGGAGAATGGAGGGGGTGTAAAGGGGGTGGAGAGAGTTTCATTTTTGAACTTTTGAAGAATAAAATTGGCACACCCTTCCAACCGATTTTAACTCATTCTTTAGGTTTCAAAAAGTGGAAAATATTTTTGGAAACTCCGATTCCGAGTTTGGTACTTAAGAGAAGAAAAAAAAATTTTTTTTTCATATAAATAAAATTAGACATGATTTGGTAATATCAAGTTAATAATGATATACACAAAGTCACAAACACGCACACATAAAAACGCACGCCGCAATTTCACTTTTTTCTTGTAATTTTCTTTTCTTTGGTTTTAACTTTTGAACATTAGTAGTAAAATTTGAACATTGTTTCCATTTTCTCACTTTTTTTGTTCAATTTTCAACAAATTTCAAAGAACAACCATCAGAAAATAGAGGAAAGTATTTGCAGGGTGGATTAATTATGCCTGATGGATCAGTACAAGAGAGATAATTTAAAAATAACATTATCTGTTATGATTGAGATTTCGACTTCTGGAAATTGTCGGCTTGAAAAGTTTATTTATATACGCACTTACCAATTTATCAACATGTTATACAAGTACAGTAAGACCATTACCTATTATAAAAAACCGCCGACATATAGATACGTATGTGTGCCAGCATAAAGAGTTATTTTTTTGCTCAAGTTTCCTTTCAGAAACTAAGAATTTTGAATTTATTACTCTGTTTCTATTATAGGCACACGTTTCATTCCGGTACCATTTTATAAAGTGTATTCAATAGAATATTAAAGTTTTTTTTCGTTCTCTAAAACCTAACGGTAAAGAAGATACGGGGTAAAATTTAAATTTTCAAAAAATTTCAATAATCCGTCTGTGCTACATTGAGAATTTTTTTGAACAATTTACATGAGAGGCACATCCACTTGTATCATGTTTTTCTCGTATTTAGATAAACTTAAATATAAATTTAGATACACTTAAAAGACAGTGAAATTTTTCTGTTTTAAATACTAAAAGATATAAAATTTTGAATGTTGATATGATGATTTATTTAAAAAATATAATTTATTCGGCAAATATTCATATTGAATTAAATATAAGATAAAGATATGAAACAAATTGGGGGGGTTGGCGAGCGGAGCGAGCAGGGGGTACCCCCCTAGTATATATGTATATATACATGTATATATATATGTGTGTGTACATGTCCAATTCCACAAAAAAAACGCCCATAATTCGGCACCGGTTCGAAAAAATGTCAAACTCAATCGACGCTCCTAATTCCTTCGGGATATTATTCTATGAGGTTTGAGAATGCGAAAAAAAA
>JAWWMK010025275.1:0-16024 GCA_035047105.1 Galeopsomyia nigrocyanea
GTAAATCGAATTTTTTGCAACTGTTTCATAATAGGAGCCACCTTTTCGAGCGTTTCATAATAGGATACTTTACCTTACTTAATTGTTTTCAAACATTCTCATGTAGTCTCTCTTTCAGTTACTCACGATATGAATGTAGTTTGTACGCGCATTTTTCATTTCAACAAATTCATCGCACTCTTTTCTTTTTATCGAGTCATATAAGAAACACCGATTGAATTTTTATCCCCACGAAAAGTATCGAAAACTACATTCGCGTTTATATTTCCAGTACCATCGAGCTCGACAGCAGCGACATCGTGTTCGTGGACAAAGTAGCCGAGGATGGAAATGGAACGATCGTGTTGTCGAGCGGCGAGGAAAATTCGCCGGAGATCGTCGTGCTGAAGCACCGCAACTCCGTGGCTATAGCGAAAAAGGATCTGACGAACATGACCGACGACGAGAGATCTGTCTACGAGGACGCGATGGAAGAGCCGGAGATGATCATGAACACGCAGCCGGATATCCAGGGCGTGCTCAATACAACTCTTCCAATCAAACCCAGAGATTTGAGTGCGGACGAGCAGATGGATACTTCGACTGCGTCGGATTCACTGCTCAACATGTCCTTGATGGAGCCGACCAAGTTGTCCACGACAGAGCGCGTCATGAAAGGTTTAAAGGACAATTAGTGTTTTGAGCGTAGGTTGAATGCTTTATATATTTTTTTTCAGATGTGCCTTGTCCACCAACGAGAAGGATGAAAATGGAGGACTTATTCGATGAGACGTCAGGTTTGCCTCATCACCAACTGCTCAAGGAACATTTGCAACGCGAAGGTTTGCTCAGCATAGACGCAGCTCTGCGTATCATCGACGAGGGTGCCAAGATTTTACGAGCCGAGCCGAATGTCGTGAAAATCGATGCGCCTGTCACTGGTACGTGTATACTTCTGCGAATTATCATCTTCTTTTATCTGATGTACAGTCATTGATGTTTATTTCCATTTTGTTGCAGTGTGCGGCGATGTGCATGGACAG
Source organism: Galeopsomyia nigrocyanea (assembly GCA_035047105.1). Lineage (NCBI taxonomy): Eukaryota > Metazoa > Arthropoda > Insecta > Hymenoptera > Eulophidae > Galeopsomyia > Galeopsomyia nigrocyanea. The sequence goes on from JAWWMK010025275.1 coordinate 1,023, forward strand.
TTCTATGACTTGATGAAACTTTTTGAAATTGGCGGCGATCCCACCGAAACCAATTATCTGTTTCTGGGCGATTACGTCGATCGAGGATGTTTCAGTATCGAGGTGAATGATTTTTTATCCTTTTTTTCTTCTTTTCTTTCTCGTCGATTTTTCGTTATAAAAAGTGTTTGCTTTTTTTTCTCTCTTATTTTCAGATTGTGCTTTATCTTTGGAGTTTGAAAATAAACTATCCAACGACGATCTATCTACTCCGCGGAAATCACGAGTGCCGTCATCTCACCAAATTTTTCACCTTCAAGCAGGAGTGTAAGTACAGATTAATTGTGAAAAATACGCAATTAATTTTATTGACATTATAATTGTTCCTTTTTTCAGGCCATGCCAAATATACTGCCGAAGTTTATCAAGCCTGTATGGAAGCATTCGACTGTTTGCCGCTGGCGGCTATTATGAACAAACAGTTCTTCTGCGTACACGGAGGCTTGTCTCCAACGATATTCACGATCGATGATGTCAACATGGTACGTACAAATTTTATTTCGCCAAATATTTACACTTTCATATCTAGTATTAACATGATTATAATTGTCATTGTAGATCGACAGATTCAAGGAGCCACCGTCGCATGGTCCTCTTTGCGATCTACTTTGGTCGGATCCGTGCGAGGATTACGGCAAAGAGACCACAGAACAACACTTTACTCACAACAAAGTGCGAGGTTGTTCGTATTTCTACAGGTAATAGCTCGGAATAATTTCTTTGTCGTTTTGTTCTTACATGTATGTTTACTTCAACAATCGTACATTTTTTGTTTTGTTACACAGCTACGCAGCTGTGTGCAAGTTCTTGAAACGAAATCACTTGCTGGGTATGATACGGGCGCACGAAGCTCAGGATGCTGGCTACAAAATGTATCGTATCACGGATAATGGATTCCCGTCGCTGGTGACCCTTTTCAGTGCTCCAAATTATCTTGATGTTTACAACAATAAGGTGAGGTTAATTTTTTATTCATTTTCAAATATTTGGCTGATGATTGAATGGAATAGTGTTTTTATAAATTTTTCACTTATAGGCCTCTATTCTCAAATACGAAGACAACGTTTTCAACATCAAGCAATTCAACAGCGTGCCACATCCTTACTGGCTGCCAAATTTTATGGATTCGTTTTCTTGGTCCTTGCCGTTTGTTGCTGAGAAAGGTATTTAGCTTTGAATTTTTTTACGCACACTCGATTGAAACTTTAAAGTACTAATTTTTCGTTTGTTTGCTTTCAGTGACGGAAGTCGGACTTGGGCTCTTGAACATTTGCTCCGAGGAAGAACTGAAAGCACAGAGTCCTACGCAAGGTGATTATTCAATAGTTTTCGCGTTGATTTATGTTAGATAAAACGTTTTAAAATAAATGAATTTTTCAGATTCCAAAAAGCGCAAAGAAGTTATAAGAAACAAGGTTAAGGCTATTGGAAAAATGGCACTAACATTCTCTACGCTGAGAGAGGAAAGAGAAAGCGTTTTGCAGTTGAAAGGCCTATCGCCAAATGGAACTTTACCAATTGGAGTCTTGGCTGATGGCAAAAAGTCGTTGAAAACTGGTAAGCTTGCAAGTCGTTTTATTATTTCACGTATATTGAAAATTTCAAAATTTTCAAAAATCATTGTATACTATTTGTACAAAATGATTAATATTGCATTGGAATATACTTTTATAAACGGTATTTAATTTTTTGTTCAGCTCTGCAAAAGCATCATTTAACGTTCGACCAAGCAAAGACTTTGGATGCTGCAAACGAGCGTATGCCGCCTCACAGCGACGACTCGCCACCTCGTACGAAGAAGGATGAAAGCTCGGCCAATTCAACGCCCAAGATGGATCCAAAGAGCCGCCAAGATTCTCCAATTGTCAAGTCGCCAACACCGGAGACAAGAACTCGAACACTCTCGTCTTCGGTGTCACCGAGTAAGATGGAGTCGATATCGGAAAGCTTAATCACTCATGATGGTTCGTTCTCATCGCCAGCAAACAAAAAAGAGGCACCGATGAAAGAACTCAAGTTGTCATCTTTGGATCATTCCGAAAAGAAAAACGAGTCGGTTGAAGGATCTTCGCCATCGAGTCAAAGCCAAAATCGCAGTCGAGCGGATTCGCAGTCACCGGAAATTAAAGTGTTGCCGCGGAAAAATTCACGCTCGCTGCCGCCAAACTTCACCGCGGACTCATCGTCATCTTCAGCAGCAGCACCAAAGCATCCCGAAAATGAAAATCAGTCGAGCAGCGCTATCAGCAGTTCCAGCTCAGCTCCCAATGAAGGTAAAGCTTTTTATACAATATTGTTTTATTTTTTCATTTGTTTATTTTATCACCTTGGTTGCTTGATTTATTAGACTTAGTATCGATAAAAAAAAGAATTTTTTTTTCAATTTCAGCTAAACAACAGGCAATATCGCCAAAATCGCTGATAAAAGCTTGCAGCGTTGTTCTCGAACGTTACAATCCATTCAAGAGTACGAAAGTTGTACCTTTACAAAAGCAATCGTCAATTGATATACCATCGACATCTGAGTCAGAAAAGAACGTATCTGACAAAGAGAAACCATCAGTAAACAGTAATTTTTAATTTTAATGCGGCTGATTTGATAATTTTTGTATAAATGTAATATGTGATTATTAATTTCATTTCAGGTGATGTGAGCAATGGCTGTCACTATAAATTCTAGAATGACAATTTTGTTATATCATATCAATGATGGATTTATCTTTATTGCGTTGAATTTTTTTTTTTTCAAGTATTTTAAATACGTAAAAAGCAATGGATGTAATTTTCGTAGTTTTACAGTAAGAATTTTAATTATGTTAATCACTTTGGGTACTTGCATGCCGTATTCAAAAAATGCCTAAGAATTTATAATTGTACCTTTAATGTGTCAAAATGCATTTATTTATTTCTTATTTTTTAAATAAAATGAATTGATGAAATACTCGATAATAAAATCTCCTTGTCAGCCCTCTTTTTCCCAAATATTAACTTTCATGACTAGAATAGAACTAAAAATATATTTATGAAAACCATTGATGCTATCTAACAAAACAAAAAAAAATAGTGCAAAAAATCGTAATAATTTTGAAAATAGATGAGAAATTCACAAACAATGGAGCACTACTGGAATAATTGTGGTGGTGGAGATTTGATGCTCGAGTTCATTTATAAATAGCAATCACGTAATAAACAAACTTATAATTCAACCTTAAAGAAGTTGGTGGCCCTGAAAAGGGCCGATTGGATCGACACTTCAAACTATTATTTTCAACATATTTACTTGATAGTTAGTAATTGAATTTGAGATCCTCGCGTGGATTTCATGATAGTGTGTAGTCACAGATATGTATTTATAAAAATTTACGTTCCCGATTTTTAGTTGTCGATAGATAATCTATCTTGATCCTTAGATTTTTTTATAAGAAAAATATTGTATGCTTTTAAAGTACCTGTGAAATATGAGTTTTATTAATTAGATACATTGGTTTTTAAGATTCGCTAACTGTTTTATAAGACTCATTCGCACACATCATTCATCGTATAATGAAATGAATAATTAATGATATTCATGCTATCGGATTAATCGAAAGGTGATAACCATAAATATACATAAGTCTTGAATTATAAAATAATGTTTGGAAATAAAATATAACAAGCAAAGGTTTTCACATCGCTTCGAACAAAAGCTTTCGCGATAACCAGGACAAAAAAAATCGTAGGAAAACAACTTATCCTATTCTTCAAGTAGTCTACGATATCAAATCGATGCAAGCGATAGTATATAAAGCTCGTGATCATACCGATTATTTACTAGTCCGAGATGTCGTCTTTGCGGTCATACATCGCCCTCGTATTCGCTTTAGGCTTCGCGGCCGGCGAAATTAAAAATAAGGGATGGTGGAAAAACACGGTGTTTTATCAGGTGTACCCACGGAGTTTTATGGATTCGAATAACGATGGGATCGGAGACTTGAAAGGTATGCGAAATAAATTCAAAGCAAAGTGTCTTTCAATATGACCGTATACAACAATACATTTGTATAAATACAGGTATCGCCGATAATCTCGAGCACTTTGTCGAGTCGGGTATAGGCGCGATATGGCTGTCGCCAATTTACGCAAGTCCGATGGTTGATTTTGGATACGATATCTCTGACTTTCGCGACATTGACGAAGCTTTCGGCACAATGGAAGATCTCGAGGCATTAACGCGAAAATCGAAAAAGCTTGGAATCAAAGTAATGTATACACTGAATAGTTACAAGGAAAAAAAAAAAGAATTGAAAAATTGAAGTAACGCCGTGGATATCCATCTGCTATAGATAATCATGGATTTAGTTCCAAACCACACGTCCGACCAGCATTACTGGTTCGTACAAAGCTTCAACGGTATCGGCAAATATAAGGACTATTACCTTTGGCACAAAGGTCGCTCGAATAACACGAAGCCACCAAACAACTGGATCAGCGTTTTTAGCGGACCTGGCTGGACGTACAACGCCACCAGGGGTTCGTGGTACTTCCATCAGTTTGAGTACAGACAGCCCGATTTGAATTACGCTAATCCCAATGTTCGCCAAGAAATGGAGGTGAACATATGACGATGCGAGAAAAGCTTTAGCCACCGAGTTTTGACATTATTTCTTTTATGATATTGTCGCCAGGAAATTATCAAATTTTGGCTGGGAAAAGGAATCGAGGGCTTCCGCGTTGACGCGGTGCCTCACATTTACGAGCGAGATGATCTTCCCGACGAGCCACGATCAAATAATCCCGGAGCTGGCGAGAGGGACTACGGTTACCTTGACCATATTTATACGACAGACGATCCACGAACTTACAACTTGGTCAAAAGTTGGAGAAAGATTTTGGATGATTGGGCCGATTCGCGTAACGAGGACGAGAAGGTTTGTATATCTTGCAGTCAAAGTAACTGATAGAATTTACAAAATTTAATTATCATTTGCTATTGCAATTGGTAGGTTATCATGACAGAAGCTAGCATAAACCCCACTATATATTATAAATATGGTGCGAACGTTCCTTTCAACTTTAACTTCATTGGCTTCATTAAAAATAACTCAAAGCCACAAGATTATAAGAAAGTCATCGACGACTGGATGGCGCAGACGCCACGCGATGGTGTTGCCAACTGGGTGGTAAGTTCAATAAATAAATTTTAATGTTGTGTGATTGATTGGCGCAAAAAAAAATTGAAATAAACTGTCTGAAAACAGATGGGTAATCACGATTGCAGCCGAGCGGGCACAAGATACTCGGGAAGAGCAGATCAGATGACGATGTTGGCCATGGTCCTTCCTGGCGTTGCTGTGACGTACAACGGCGAAGAGATCGCCATGGAAGACAAGCTGGACATCACCTGGGAAGAGACCCAAGATCCGCAAGCTTGCAACACCGATCCCGAACATTACAGAGAGCGTACGCGCGATCCCAATAGGACACCTTTCCAATGGGACGACACGAAAAATTCTGGTAACCTTTCATTTTGCGTCTGTAAGAATGATAAACTGTATGCTGAAAATTTTTCGTGAATTATTCAAAGGATTCAGTAAGGCGGCGAAAACTTGGCTGCCCGTTCACCAAAACTACAAAGCCTTGAATTTGGCGAAACAGAAGAAAGAGCCCGAGTCACACTACAAGCTCTATCAAGCTTTGACCAAGTTGAGAACCACGTCGCAAGCTTTGAAGAATGGCACTTTACTGACGGACGTGTTCGACGCTAACGGTGGTACCTTGGCCGTGTTGCGACAGACACCCGCCGAGTCTGTACTTTTGCTGATCAATTTCTCCAACGATCAGACGCAGAAAATAAGTATTGATACGAACCCGGCCAATCTCAACGGAACAGTTGTTGTATCGAGCGTTGGTTCCAAAATCAAATGGGGGTAATTGTGATCATTTTTTTAGAGCAGTACTCTAAGTAATCTCAGTATGTGCAATATAACAATGAATTACTTTTTAATTTTCAGTTCATCGATGAAACTTTCAGACGTCGTGCTGCCACCAAAAGTATCTGTCGTTTTGTCCGTCAAGACAGGCAAAGCTAGTGATATTGTATTGTAATATTATTTACATTACATTACGTTGAATTAAGAATTATTCAAATGTATGATCTGATGTGGTTTAATAAAATTGCGATCATATGATTAAGAACCATCTGTGTCAATTGTCTAACGATATTCTTTTTTTTTTACTTTTAAATGTACTGACTTCAAATAAAATATTCTTTCATTCATCGTATGATTTAACTGTGTACGTGGTACATGCCATATGCATTAACGCAAAAAGTAGCAATCGACTGAGTAACTAAGATTACTTTGTTGTCAACGGTGACCGAGGCAAGTTAAATAAAATCGACAGGCAATATTCTGTAATTACATATTGAATATAGGCGGGAAATCAACAAGCAGTCGAACATACTGGAATCATTGTGGTCTTGAAGATTCAATCTTCGAGTTTCTTGATAGATATAACAATAGCACACCAAATAAACTTATTGTTCAATGTCAAAGAATGCGGTGGCCCTGAAAAGGGCCGATTGGTAGAATCCAGAAAAGTTTTTTTTTGTTGCAAAGAAATAATTTGAGATGGTCAGTAACACGGGCAATGATCAAAGAGTCTTCACATCGTTCTGAATTACAAATATCGGTCGTTCAACTACATCAAAAGTCAATAATTATCGTGCGGATACTTTTTAAATATTAAGATTAGTGATCATTAAATTCTGCGGCTTATTTACTTGTCAAGAATGTTGAAGTTTTAACCAAAAATATTACAAATAAGTATGTGAAAAAATCAACTACTTGTCCTAGGAGATCCAACGGCGCAACAAAACTTTCCGAATATTCACTTTTACCTGTCTATGTTCGTTGAAGTACGTATGGTAATTATTACACATATTTAACTGAATAAAATGTATATTACATTTTCTCAGCTTGTGATATATAGATAATATAAGAGTTCATTTGCATCAGAGAATCTTATCTAATCGGTGTTAAAAAAACAATGGACAATTGATGAAATTGTCTTCTCAAAAATTTATGCAGACAACAGCAAATTATAATGCCAATCCAAGCATGCATGCGCAGTCTCTGAGAGCACCGCGAGGCGGTTATAAAGTACACAAATAAGTTTTCTTTCCAAACATTTATCGTAACAGAAACGGCCCTTTTCAGGGCCATCACGTTTTTCAAACGCATTGCAAATTAATTTGATGTGGTTGTTGTTATTGTAACTTCAAGGACTAAGTTCATTTTTAACTCTGCAGAGGCACACAAGGGATGTACATACCTTCTACATGCGCATTTATAGGTAGCCTTGGTTAGCGATGACATCACAGCGCGGTCGCAATACATATGCGAGCATATAGGGAGCTGATGTGTTTTTATTATAGTTTCTGTACCATTAGGAAACTTTGAGACTGAAGAATTTGTTTTCTAATTTTTTGGATTTATTTCATCACGAAAAAAAATTTTTTTTTCTAATGTTTTTTAAAAGGCAAGGACAAAAAGTTTGAGATTTACCTGAAGTATCATATTCTTACCTGAAAAATAGCATGAAAAATAACATGACAGCTCGTAAAATGACAAAGTAACATCATTGATTTCACAGAACTTTTCAGCGAACTTGTATCGTAGTCCATGTATGTAAATGCCCTAGAAAATCAAGTGTGATTCCGGACTTGATTCCGGCGCAAATGAATATGAAGAACTGATAAGGGCTTGGATAGATGAGAATTTCTGTACTTGAATTTGAATGCGAAACTACTACTTTTATAATAATAGATCTCTTGAAATTTTTTCTTTTCAAAGTTTGAACGCGGGACAAGCTGTCCTTACTGACAGATCATATATTCTATACAAAGATTTGTACGAAAACTTTAATTAAAAAAGAATGAACTACCTTCGCTTTTAAACAGCTTTTAATACATCATATCGAGCTGCACTTGAGAATTTGGGTGTTTAAATTGTGACAAACCGAATCGGAATGTTATCAACAATAATGAACGTGGTTATGTAAACATTTGCATATACAACGAGTATGAATAAATCACGTTTGACCGACGTGTTCGTTTGGAGGCTGCTGTCGGTTCAGATGTCAGTTTCCAGTCGATTCTATTCAACTTACCTCCCAGCTTACGGTGCGTGCTATTATTATAGATCAAATTTCCGCTAATAACATTATATAACACGGTGCGACCATCGTGCAAGACTCGCGCGTTGTCAGCTCGGACGATTTTTGGGCAGCTGCGCGGTTATATATATATTTTGCGGCTGCATACACCAGAGCATAATTATTGACGGCAGAGAAGGTAAGACGTCCTATATTGATCAGTAAGTACGAGTGCGCGTATTAAATTCTTTTTTTTTCGCGACTTTTTTTTTGCTCGCTGGCTGTTCTGATTGCAACTAACCGCAACTTGTGATACCGGGTTAAGTTAAGGATTTTCAAGTTCGAAATTCCATGTTATTTTTCTTATTTTATTTTTTAACAACTAATGAATCTATTTAGCAAAAAGATTTTTTCAATTTTTTTTGTGCACGACTGTTCATTATTGATTGTACGTATTGAAGAGTATTGCATGGGTGTATAAAGCTTAACATTGAAGATATTTCACGCATATTGCATAAAATAATGAAACAAACAGAATAGGATACTCAACACTCATAATACTTTACTTTACCTACGCGTCTATTAAATTTAAGGTGAGATGCTCACGTGGGTTTTACGATAGTAGTCGTGTGTTTTTACAAGTCTTCAATCGTAGTTTTTCTACCGCGCGGATAGATTAACGATCTCAAGGGTGAGATTAGCGACTTGTTCTCTCGCAGTGCATTGCTGAGAATTTATTTATTCAGTACGTCATGTCGTACGATTGACTATAATTGTATACGATATCGTTCAAATCAATAAAAATTTAAAACTAATAACTGCAATAGTTATCAGTCTGTTGAACAAAAAAAAATGCTAATAGAAAAAATAATAATCAAAGGAATTCATATCGCTATTCGAACAAAATTTTCCGAACTAGCTATTAAAAAAAATTGTAGATAAACAACTCGGCCTCTTCATCCATTACTCAGAGATACCACATCGACGCAAGCAATAGTTTATAAAGCTTCTGGGGAAGGCTGATTGTTTACTAGTCCGAGATGTCGTCCTCCTGGTCATACGTTGCCCTTTTACTCGCTCTGGGCTTCGCGGCCGGCGAGATTAAGAATAAGGGATGGTGGAAGAACACGGTGTTTTATCAGGTGTACCCGCGGAGTTTTATGGATGCGAATGACGATGGGATTGGAGACTTGAAAGGTACGTGAAAAGAATCAAAGTCAAAATTTTTATAAAAAATCGTACTTCAATAAATTTTATAACATATACCTAGGTATCACCAACAAACTCGAGCACTTTGTCGAGTCGGGTATAGGTGCGATATGGCTATCGCCAATTTACGCAAGTCCGATGGTCGATTTTGGATACGACATCTCCGACTTTCGCGACATCGACGAAGCTTTCGGCACGATGCAAGATCTCGAAGAGTTGACGCAGAAAGCTAAAAAGCTTGGAATCAAGGTAATATAAAAATAAAAATTGAGGATTTTGATGAAAGATAACTTGGCAAAAATCTTATCCTTATAGGTAATCATGGATTTAGTTCCAAACCACACATCCGACCAGCACTATTGGTTCATACAAAGCTTCAACGGCATTGGAAAATACAAGGACTATTACCTTTGGCATAAAGGTCGCTCGAATAACACGAAGCCACCAAACAATTGGATCAGCGTTTTTAGCGGACCTGGCTGGACGTACAACGCCACCAGGGGTTCGTGGTACTTCCATCAGTTTGAGTACAGACAGCCCGATTTGAATTACGCTAATCCCAATGTTCGCCAAGAAATGGAGGTGAATAGTAATAAAACCACACCAAAAATAACATGCATGTCCCAAAATTTTGACGTTCATTTCTTTGGTAGGAAATCATCAAATTTTGGCTGGCCAAAGGTATCGATGGTTTTCGCATTGACGCAGTGCCCCACATTTTCGAGCGCGATGATCTTCCCGACGAGCCAAGGTCGAATGCTCCCGGAGTTGGCGAGAGGGATTACGGTTACCTCAACCACATTTACACCAAGGACGATCCGCGAACTTACAACTTGGTCAAAAGTTGGAGAAAGATTTTGGACGACTGGGCCGATTTGCGGAACGAAGACGAGAAGGTTTGTATCTTCGAAATGAATATCGTGGGTGGATGTTTCAAAATTTTTATCGTCTTGACAGGTCATCATGATCGAAGCATACACAACTCTAGTGAACACCACCAAATATTATCAGTACGGAGCCCATGTTCCCTTCAATTTCAACTTTATTATGAGCCTCAACAATAAGTCCAAGCCAAAAGATTTAAAAAAAATTATCGATGATTGGATGTCGCTTACGCCGAAGGATGGCTCCGCCAACTGGGTGGTAAGTTCAATAAATAAATTTTAATTTTCTGTAATTGATTAGATAAAAAACTATAATAATTTGTGTTAAAACAGATGGGAAACCACGATCGCAGCCGCACGGCCACAAGATACCCAGGCAGAGCAGATCAGATGACGATGTTGGCCATGGTTCTTCCGGGTGTTGCCGTGACGTACAACGGCGAAGAGATCGCCATGGAAGACAAGCTCGACATCACCTGGGAAGAGACCCAAGATCCTCAAGCTTGCAACACCGATCCTGAACACTACAAAGAGCGCACGCGCGATCCCAACAGGACACCATTCCAGTGGGACGATACGAAAAATTCAGGTAACTTGACTTTTCATTATATCACTTTCCAAAGTATAATACCAAAAGCACGCTAAAAATTTTACGTGGTTTGTTTGCAGGATTCAGTAAGGCGGCGAAAACTTGGCTGCCCGTTCACCAAAACTACAAAGCCTTGAATTTGGCGAAACAGAAGAAAGAGCCCGAGTCACACTACAAGCTCTATCAAGCTTTGACCAAGTTGAGAACCACGTCGCAAGCTCTGAAGAACGGCACTTTGCGGACTGACGTACTCGACGCTGACGGTGGTACCTTGGCCGTGATGAGACAGACACCCGCTGAGACTGTGCTTTTGCTGATCAATTTCTCCAACGATCAGACGCAGAAAATAAGTATTCATACGAATCCGGCCAATCTCAACGGAACAGTTGTTGTATCGAGCGTTGGTTCCAAAATCAAATGGGGGTAATTATGATCATTTTTTTAAAAGCCGATTTAGAAATTATTTTTTTAATATAAAGTATAACGATGAATCATTTATTATTTGCAGTTCGTCGATCAAACTTTCAGACATCGCGCTGCCACCAAAAGTATCGGTCGTTTTGTCGGTCAAGACACGCAAAACATGTGATGTTGTATTGTAATATTATTTACATTACATTTCGTTAAATTAAGAATTATCCAAATGTATGATCTGATGTGAATCAATAAAATTGCGATCATATAATTAAGAACCGTCTGTGTCAATTGTCTAATGATATTCTTTTTTTTTTTTACTTTAAATATACTGATTTCAAATAAAATATTCTTTTATTCATCGTATGATTTATCTGTGTACGTGGTACATACCATATGCATTAACGCAAAAAGTAGTAATCGACTGAGTAACTAAGATTAGTTTGTTGTCAACGGTGACCGAGGCAAGTTAAATAAAATCGACAGGCAATATTCTGTAATTACATATTGAATATAGGCGGGAAATCAATAAGCAGTCGAACATACTGGAATCATTGTGGTCTTGAAGATTCAATCTTCGAGTTTCTTGATAGATATAACAATAGCGCACCATATAAACTAATTGTTCAATGCCAAAGAATGTGGTGGCCCTGAAAAGGGCCGATTGGTAGAATCCAAAAAAGTTTTTTTTTGTTGCAAAGAAATAATTTGAGATGGTCAGTAACACGGGCAATGATCAAAGAGTCTTTTCGTCGTTGTGAATTACAAATATCGGTCGTTCAACTACATCAAAAGTCAATAATTTTCGGGCGGATACTTATTAAATATTAAAATTAGTGATCATTAAATTCGGCGGCTTATTTACTTGTCAAGAATTTTGAAGTTTTAACCAAAAATATTACAAATAAGTATATGAAAAAATCTACTTATCCTAGGAGATTCAACGGCGCAACAAAACTTTTCGAATATTTACTTTTACCTGTCTATCTTCGTTGAAGTACGTATGGCAATTATTACACAAATTTAACTGAATAAAATGTACGTTACATTTTCTCAGCTTGTGATAAATAGATAATATAAGAGTTCATTTGCATCAGAGAAAGGGTTGGCAATCTTATCTAATCGGTGTTAAAAAAAACAATGAATGGACAATTGATGAAATTGTCTTCTCAAAAATTCTTGCAGACAACAGCAAATTATAATGCTAATCCAAGCATGCATGCGCAGTCTCTGAGAGCACCGCGAGGCAGTTATAAAGTACATAAATAAGTTTTCTTTCCAATCATTTATCGTAACAGAACTGGCCCTTTTCAGGGCCATCATATTTTTCAAACGCATTGCAAATTAATTTGTTGTGGTTGTTGTTATTGTAACTTCAAGGACTAAGTTCATTTTTAACTCTGCAGAGGTACACAAGGTATGTATGTACATACCTTATATGTGCGCATTTATAGGTAGCCTTGATTAGCAATGACATCACAACGCGGTCGCAATACATTGCGAGATAGGGAGCTGAAGTGTTTTTTGATTATAGTTTCAAATTTTGGACCATTAGGAAACTTTGTGACTGAAGAATTGGTTTTGTATTATTTTTGGGATTTATTTAATTACGAAAAAAAAATTTTTTTTTCTAATGCTTTTTAAAACGGAAGGACAAAAAGTTTGAGATTTATCTCAAGCATCATATTCGTAAATGAAAAAAAAGCACGAAAAACAACATGACAGCTTATAAAATGACAATGTAACATCATTGATTCATATAGTGACAAAGCTTGAGGTTTTGCGCGTCGATTGATTTGTCAGCGGTCCGTCTACAGCAATTATCAAAGCTTTGGCAGCAATCGAAAGGGCAAAAAACACGGATTTTCGCGCGGTTTTTAACACGAGCAACTTCTGACAGCTGGCGTTTCGTCAAAAATGCTTGAGACACTGGAAAAAAATTCAGCATATAGTTGAAGTCTTCCTAAAAAAACTGCGGTGGAATTTTTTGAAAAAGTCAATTAGTTTATTAGTAAACTACAATCTCCGAAAAAAAATTATCTCTTCAATGGCTTGTCCGATTAACTTGGGACTTGATGCAAATTATTGAAAATCATTTGAATATTCTAATTTTCCATAATTTTATAAATATATTATTTAAATTTCCCAATGGCAGAGTCACAAAGTTAAGAGTAAATATCAATCGGAGCCGAACTTTTTTTTTGAGTCGTTAAGTAGAAACACATGGCCGAGCTGGAGTGCAGCGACAAACCGACAATAGTTTTATTGCTTTCAGTAGCTGGAGCCGTCATTGTTCAGACTCAATGAGAATGTTATGGCCCATGCAGCCAACCTTATTCACAATGACTTTTTGACTTTTTACTGAAAAAAATGTTAGCTACGTTTGATGAAAAGAGCCATAGCTTTTTCATTGAAGTAGCTAACTTAACCACTTAAATTTTACGAGTAAATTCGGCCTTCAAAAATCACGTTTGACTGACGTGATCGTTTGGAGACTGCATCATCGGTTCAAATTTATGTTTCCAGTCGGTTCTGTTTAACTTACCTCCCAGCTTTCGGCGCGTGCTGTTACATAGATTAAATAGCTAATAACATTGTATAACACGTACACCATTGTGCAAGACTCGCGCGTCATCAGCTTAGGCAATTTTTGGGAAGCTGCGCAGTTCTTCTATATATAATTTGCGGCTGCATACACCAGAGCGTAAGTATTGACGGCAGAGAAGGTAAGACGTCCTACATAGATCAGTAAGTACGAGTGCGCATATTAAATTCTTTTTTTTTGCTCGCTTCAGCTGTTCTCATCGCAATGTGTGACTGACCGCTCGGTTAATATATAAGGGCCCTTGCCACTGGCAGTCCCCGAGCGTCTAACACACGGATTGTCGACACAGTGTTACTGATGAGTCCAGTCGGCAATCTCGGACGAAACGCTTTTTTCCCTTACTTCCTATCCCTTACACAAAACTATGCGCAATACGCCTGATGATAATAACACAGGCCTTGCCATAAGCCTTAGTGATGAAGACAAAAGTGCATTTGTAGTTTCAGCTGGAAAAGCTTGACTGTGAGATGTAACCTCATTGGTAGTTTGTCGAGTTGACTCGAGAGAATGCGCAACTTCATATGCCAATTTTCCACGCTAAATATTAAAAAAAATTGCAGATAAACAACTTGGCCTCTTCATCGATTATTCAGAGATACAACATCGACGTAAGCAATAGTTTATAAAGCTTCTGGGGATTGCTGATTGTTTACTAGTCCGAGATGCCGTCCTCTTGGTCATACATTGCCCTACTACTCGCTCTGGGCTTCGCGGCCGGCGAGATTAAGAATAAGGGATGGTGGAAGAACACGGTGTTTTATCAGGTGTACCCGCGGAGTTTTATGGATGCGAATGACGATGGGATTGGAGACCTGAAAGGTACGTGAAAAGAATGAAAATCGAAATTTCTATAAAAAAAAGACAGGTACACGTCGTGGGACGTGTATCAAACGTGAAACATACACTATTAAGTTGAATTTGTTAATAGAAAGAGTAATATTTAATTATAATTTTGTTCATGATCCGCCATGAACCGTCCTATGGCATTCTTTATTTTAGCAACTGCACAATCTACGACGTTGGAGCCAAATCGATAATTTTGAATCATGATGTGTATACTTGTAAAAAATATAATGATGATTGGGGAGAGATCGGGGTGGGTACGTGTGTTGTGAGTTATTAAACATTG
>JAWWMK010025306.1:0-15000 GCA_035047105.1 Galeopsomyia nigrocyanea
TTCGAGCGCCGGCATCAACGTTATTACCGGCTATCGGACCGCACTGAATGGAGAATTTTTATGGCGCTATAGAAATTCGATACGAGCTGCGAATTATCGAAGGAATTTGCAAAGTTGAGCCGATTAAGTATTAACTCGGAGCTTCTTTACAGAGCTGACATGTAATTATACAAGTAGCAAAAATTAATTAACGCACGCGGTTAATATGCACCCACGATTCCACAAACTCTCCCTTTGAAAGTACTCAACGCCTTTTTTTGTTCTTTAGCGGGAATCAAGTATACCTAACTATGACGTAAAAAAGAGAGAAACGTCAACACATAATCCAGTTAGTTTTCAAAAATTAACGTGCTTTTGCAGTGTACAAACAAAATGAAAATAATTGTTATATTTAAATAGGAAATTCCCTTCTCGGGCGGTTATTTGGTACAACTTTCATGCCGCTCTTTGAGTTGCTTTAACAATGAAAAATCGTCGCGTAGCTTAACGCCCCTACAAGGCGAAGTTTTACAACGCAAGAGACGCGCAACGTGCACGGAAAGTAAACAATTTGTCGACTACTCTGGCGCGATTTATCGAAGTACAAAGCTTCACCTCTAATTTGACATAAACTCGCTTTATATTTGCGTAAATATTTGTCGAGTTTCTTAACGAGTGTCAACATAAGTTCTCGAGAGTGTTGGTGTGTGCAACTCTCAACTTACACACATACACACACAAATGCCGAACATCAAGAGCAAACATCGAAGAGCAGCGGTGAATTGATAAAACGACTGTTCTTGTTTAGTTACGACGCGCGCAATCTACATGCCGGCAAGACGAAACTTTGGAGTGCCCCGCACATATGGGGCAGCAGGGCGACCTTTCGTGCCAACGTCCCTGGACATTTGCTCATCAAAAACGTGCAGGAGAACGATGCTGGAGAGTATAGGTGCCGGGTCGACTTTCACAACTCGCCTAGCAAGAATTACAAGGTCAACTTTACCATTATAGGTGAGTCTATTCAATGCATTTTGCCTGATACGATTGAAAACAGTTCTATCGGGAATTTAAAAATAGAACAGTATTTCGAAAATTTAAACTCCCTGTCAGACTGATAGAAAGTTGAACATTTGTTAGGTCTGATAAAAGCGTAGCCAGTATACTTCAAACTTGAACATGACTAAGCAAATGATATAACTAGGAACTTACAGAATATTTGAAAACTTGAAAGTTATTTTTAGATTGATGGCATGACAATTGAAACGAGCTACAAGTCTACATTAAATATTTAAAATCAAAATAGAAACTCCAAATTCGCTAATTCGAACTAAGTACCCTATTACAATGAAAGTAAGACTGTAAAAGATCTTCGTAACACCTTTTCGCCGCCTATTCAAGTTTCCGACCGACTGAAGGTTTCAAGCATGCCGCTAACGTGAAAGGGGGACGACATCAAAAGTGAAGTGCAGTTGTTGGACCCTTAAACAATCGACGTGGGTTGAGTGAAGGCCCTTTAACTTGGCGTGAAAAGCGTCATAGAGAAACGGGAGCAGCAGCAGCACAAACTTGCTTAATTCTCCTTATCATAATCTCTTTTTCAAGCTTGGTCATCCAATGAAAACAAGCGAGACCCGAGCGATGCTCTTAGCCTGATTCGCAAAAGAGTCGAGTGAGCGATTATTCTTTTGTGCTCGAAATTCGAAGGGTAGCTACCACCACGTACGTACGAGTAGCCGCGCGGAGACAAATCTCGCTGTTAAAGCTCTCGCTTTTACGGGCGTTTTCGTTTTGTGCGGAATCGATAGTTCGATTTAAAAGTAATTTATTGTCGTAAGGACAATAGGAGATCGAAAGGCTCTTTGGGCATCTATACTTGGAAATCGATCGAAGCTTTGCTGCCATGGCATAGCGTCGTCGTCGTCTTCGTCGTCTCCAGGGAAACGTAAGAGCCTCCTCGCACAACGCTGCTACCAAAGTCCTTTCGGCATTGGCATCGCTAACGTAGTTTGTCTTCCAACCGTCCATTAAACTGAATTAGGACCGACTCGGCTTCTTCCAGAAGTTACAGTCGGTTTGGTAAGAGCTTTGATGCCGCTACTGCTTCTGCTGTCTCTCTCTCTCTCTCTCTCTTTCTCTGCTACTATAGCTGGTATTATGCGACTCGTCTTACTCTCGGTGACCCTCCTATCTTATTCCAATTTAGAGCTTCCTTTTTTTACCCGCTGTTCTTCAAGACACCGTAAAATCAAACAATTTGAATTTCAGACAACGTCAAAGCTTTTGCTTTCAAACTACCCACCGAAGTAAACATTGCCGAAGGTCAAACGAGCGTTGATAAGTGAATAACAGAAAATAAAATTAGATTCAAGTACTTTATTTGACATTTGACGTTGGCATTGCTGTAAAAAATTGAATTGATTTCTCACACACATCAAAAAATAATATTGAAAAGTCTCTTGATTAAATTCACCACTCAGAGCCAATTCAATTCATTCGAAAGCCTTCGTGCAGAAAGAAAAAGCACGCTTTTTCGAGCGAATTTCTTGCGGACGGAACCGCAGCTCGTGCACACGAATACAGCCGAACGAGGAATAAAATCGAGAGTGTAGAGATAAAACTATCGACTCCAGAAGCCAAAAAAAAGGATAGAGGTGGAAAAATCAACTGGCGAAAGAGAGCCGAAGAAGGATATCGGTCGTAAGTCGGCCAAGAGAAAGCAAAAAAAAAAGACAAGTAAAGGAATGGCGCGCTTTCGGTTCTCAGGGTCAACGATCATCACTGGCTCGCAGCCAACTATCTTTCTTTTTTGTTTTGTTTCTTCGTCCCAAGGAATGAATCTCTCGTCGATAACCGAGGCGCTGATTGAAATCTCGAGGAGCCAGCAACTTCAAAGGCGGAAGAGAGTAATTTACGCTGCAGCAGCAACACCAGTTTTGATTTTGTTTGAGCGGCAGGTTAATGATCCGCGAACCGCGAGCTTGCGAGCGCGCAGGTCTCTGGTCTCTCTCTCTCTCTCTCTCTCTCTCTCTCTCTCAGCGAAGATTGGCTCAGGGCCCAGTGCTTTCAGGTGGAAGGCGCTTATTAAGGCTAACCGAGCGTATATAGCGCGGACCTTCGTAGCTACCGTGATTCGGTGATTAATGGCTCTTCGTCGTCGGCAACTTTCCGTAGTGGTGGTGGTGGTGATGGTTCAACGAACTCGCGCTTAACTTAAAAAAATGCATCTACGTCCACGAGAAAGTGAAACCTGTCGATATCTTGTCACTTGTTTTCCTTGGATGAAAAATATCCGAGCGCGAGGCTACTTTTTTTTTCCTCTTACTTTCTTCCAACCCCAAGCCTCGCATCCCTTTCGAATATGGACGAGGACCGAGCGATCGTTATATCAATCCATCGTTAGTGCACGCTCTCTAGCTTCTTCTTGCTCTCCCTCTTCTTTTTACCGACATCCGAGGCTCTAACTTTTTTTTCTCTCTCTCTCTCTCTCTCACTCGTCCGACGTTCGCGAGAGCGTAGGGCGTGACTAACGCGCATAGCATGCACACATCCGTTGCCTTCTCATGAAGCATTCGTAATCGCTGCTTTTATTTTGTTGTCTCGGGTTCTGTGAAAAATTGCGCGGATAGCATGGGATATCGAGAGGAGGAAAATACTGTTTGTTTTCTCGGATAAAAACACTGTCCCGCGCGTGTGCGATCGCGATATTGTGCGGCGGTAACGTTATCAGATCAATTATTCAAATATTGCAAGAGCGAATGTAAAAGAACTGTTTTCTACGAAGCTTTCGTACCGTATTCAATAAAAACATGCTGTGTATTATTGCATCACTTCGACGAGTGATGGATAT
Source organism: Galeopsomyia nigrocyanea (assembly GCA_035047105.1). NCBI lineage: Eukaryota > Metazoa > Arthropoda > Insecta > Hymenoptera > Eulophidae > Galeopsomyia > Galeopsomyia nigrocyanea. The sequence goes on from JAWWMK010025306.1 coordinate 3,830, forward strand.
TTTTTGTATAGTACAATATGGAAGAAGTCGTTTGAAATATTGATAAATCTTGATTGCAAAGATAAAAAAAATCGTAAGCACTCCTCTTTTACGATGGCTCAATAACTGAATATTTACTACAGAGATTTTGATGTTTTCCAATAATACTTATACTAGAATTAACGTTCTAATTGAGTTTATAATAAAAAATTAGCCTGCATCGAAAGTATTGCAAAAGTCATGAATAAGCTACTCATGATTAACGAGAAGCGAATCACTCGTAAAGATGTGAATGCACTCACAGCTTCATATCCAAGCAGCGAATAGCAAGTAGAATGAATACTAATTATAACAGCAGTGACGTGAAAATTCACTGTCAAATGAATAACTTGGAAAAATAACACCGCGTTTAGTACAGGTCTTAAAAAAGAATTTAAAATGTAATATTTTAAAAACGTGTCGGGTTGAAGCAAGGAGTGTCGGATACCGAGACTAAGATTAAAGTGCGCCAAGAGAGTGCGGCTGGGACTTGAAATTCTCTCGAGGGATATCCGCGACGTACCTCAACAAGGAAATCGACGAGGTTGGGTGGGCGAGGTTGAAGGCAAAAAAAAAATAGGAAGAACGAACGAAGAAGCGGCAACGCGCACCGTGAAAGTTTTTACGCTCTGGTACTTCCCGGATGAAATGGATTTACCGCTTACATGCGTTTGCGCGCGCGATCTGCAACTAAAAAGTTAGCGCGCGGAATCTCGCAAGATTTTGGCTCTTAAAAATGACTGATGCTCACTAGTTGAAAACTCGTTATTTACGACGGTCACTATGGGCTTTAAAAAGCCTCACGCGCTTACGTACAATTTTTCGCGTAAATCGGCGTGCAACTACCCACTGAATGCCTCAATTGTGCTGGGTTTATACTTTTGCGGCAAGAGAGAAGGAAGTTATTCTTTCGCGGGAATCAAGTATGGCGAGAATGCGCCAAGTTTTTCTCTCTCCTCGGAGCGAAAATATTTGCGATTCATCATTACAAAAGTCGCGCCGCGCGCTCCTCAAAGAAAACCACTTCTTTGTGCTTGCCGCACACATATACGCGAACGCGAGAGCGAGCGAGCGCCTTTACCCACAGGAAAAACAAACATAATACACAAACTTCCGTCAGAGAAAGTCTCTGCGTCTCCGCGAGAAAGAGGAAATTCCTTAAAAGCTTATGACAAAGAGGAAGCCGTCAGTCGGGAGTCGAAGAAAAAGCTCTACCTTTTTTTCTCTCTCCTTCTCTTTCTCTCTTCTCTATATACGCGCGGCATTCAGAGCAGCGATCAGTCTAGCGCGAAGAATGAATGGGGCTCCGAAAACTTTAATTTTTCACACGCCTCTAACCCACCTCACCTCATTTTTCTCGCGCTCACATAATGGACGTCCGTTCGTGCGCGCTACTGCCGCTGCTTCTCACACATACTCACGTGCTGACTCGCTTACCTTGAAAATCCTCACGGCTAGATAATACTCGCGGACTCGACGGAAGAATTGCCGATAAGGATTCCATCGACTTGGGCTTTTCCTCGCTTTCCTTTAATATCTTCACTACGTTGCTCGCGCTTCCAGGGTAAATATTATTCGGTACACGTGCTTGCCGACTGTTATTGCCTTCGCCCACTCGTACTCCGCGCTTGCTCGATCACTTTTATTAGGTGATTATTATCGGACTGGTCTTTGAAAAGACGCTTCGCTCTCTTGTCGTAGCACATTTTTTAGCTTTTATGAGGTCTCGTTGTACATTGCTTTTATTAAAAAGAAAAGTAAAAGCACGTCGTTCGAGAGATCGACGTTTTAATGAAGGGCGATTGGAAATTTCCGTCTGGAAATAACTTTGTAACGACAAAGTTATGTTAATTACTTTTTTTGTCAAGATTCTCGTTTACATTTATTCAAAATGGTTTATTACAAGTTATTCAACTCTCTTTGAATGGCGACTTCACTCAAACGACGCGCCCTCTCTTTCGGATCACGAGTGTCTTCACAAATTTTAACAAACTTTTTTTAACTGCTCTTATTGAACTCAAAGCGTGTTCCAGTACAAAAGGTATGCCTCCTCTTAAGCGCGAGTAAAGTTTTCTTTTTTTATTCAATGATAGCACTCGTGAAAATTCTTTTCAAATTTAAATAAGACAGCGTTAAAGTTCAACCCGCTCTCTCATATCCTTTAAGAGCCATAAATTCCAAAGAAAAAGTCTTTTCGATTTGAACGAATGAATAGTATTCACAGGAGTTATTTCTTACCGAGTAAGTTGAGCCTTCTACTTTTTGAAAAGATCAAATGTCGAACTCGCGCAATAAGACTTTTCCAGGAAATTATTCTTATAAAGAGTGAAATCTTCTATTCGAGGCGAGCGTTAAAAAAAAAGTACCCAACGTACTCATGTAGAAACTTTCGAAGCTTGTCTGTGTAATGTAGATTGATTCGAAAAGAGATTTTCAAACTGGAATCCAGCTTATTGGAAAATCTTTGAAGAGTTCGTTGCAATAAACCATTCATGTACTATAAATCGAATAATCATTTATTTTACACATTAGAGTAAATTAAAAAACAAGAAATCAATGTCTGACTAATTTAATGTTATACTACTTACTCCATATAAAGTGGCTTGAAGTTCATTACTAATCCAAATAGGTATTTTTTTACTAGAAAATCATCGTCTCGTTCCCTTAAGTGGATTTGAAAGGACGTAAATAAAACAGTTCAATTTTGTCTGTCAATGCACTGAAGCGAGGCCGTGAGAAATCCTGAGAATACGCGCGAAGTCGAGACGTTAGAAGTTGCTATGGGGACAAAGGAGGTCGAGGAGGAAATTTGATTCCACGAGTTCCTCGGATGGGAACACGAGAAGTGCGATCTCTCGGAACTAGAAGTGACGTATATATTTATTGAAGGATTTACAATTGTTTTCTCCTACACGTTGTTGAAGTCTTTATTGTTTTCTACTTTCGCATTTGCTTATACGATCGACTTGTAGAAAAGATTTTTGTACGTGCTAGAAATTTCAATTCTTTAGATACTGGGTATTAAATAAAGAATATAAAAAAGAGCCGCAGTGGCTCGTAGATAGAGCGTCAGGCTCCCATGCGGGAGACCTGGGTTCGATTCTTGGTGGGTACCTCTGACTTTTTTTCAAAAAGTGTATGTGCCAAAACCAACACCGTGGTTCTCGCAGTGATTCGGATCCCACTGGGCTAAGTAAAGTAAATTACTGACCAATAAACTGTAGATCCAGTAATCGGGGGATGACTACCTCCCCTTACTATAGGCTTTCGTCACATCCGTAGAAGTAACAATACGACTACTTTGGAACGCGGTAGTCCAATGCTTCTCGGGACCACAAGGTATAGAAAATTCTCTTCCTGACGGGGTTCACAAAGCGGTGGTGGGCGATTCCCCGTTCGTTTCTAGACCAATAGGCTGAGACGTAAACAGAAACTAACTAATAAAGAATATGGAAAAATTAAATAGAGTTCGAATTAATAACAATAATCGAATCAAGTCACAGTATTATAAAACTAAAAATATCTTTTGCATCGTTCAACATTGCAAGCATAATTCAATTGCAATCGACAAGTTTGTTCCAATTGCTATTAAACGTATTAGCGACTAATCCAATCGTCGAGCTGTTGTGTTTGATTGAATTCTGTATTATCAGATTACTCCACTTGTTAATTTAGAAATTCAGCGGATAGCACAAATACTGAACCGAATTATCAGCTATTCTCATCAGAAAATTGCATTTTCCGACCGCACTGAATTTTCCAATAACCAACGTGCCACTTCGAGAGTAAAAATATATTCCATCAATTTTACTCAATGTTGGGATCAATAAAAAATCGAATTTCTCTTCATAACCAATACCTACTTCGCCGTTATACCAAGAAAAAATCGCGTACGACATAAAAGATGAATATTTAAAGCCAGCCGCGACGCAGCCATGTCTACGTAAGATAGCAATTACTCGAAGAAGAGAATTGCCGAAGAGCTCACCTGCAACAAAAAGAAAAAAAAAAAGAACCCAGGTGCAAAGTTTCTCCGCACCTCAAAAAATAAAAAAAAATAAAAAAAAGAACACAGCGCGAGGAGGAAGAAAAATGCCCGTACGTATCCAAAGCGAAGAGCCACGTGACCGCAGCGCGCCACTCGCTTTATCGTCCTGTGGTTTGAGCACGTGCTGAAACGCTCGTTTTATTCTTGCGACCAAGGGAGAAAGGGGGCAAGTCGAGCACACGCGCGCACGTAACTTCATAAACCAAGGAAATCGCGTAATTAAAGAAGATTAATTCGCGATAGTAGAAAGTAATCGCGCGGACCCCGTCCACTTTATAATTAGTTTCTCGAGTTTTAGCCTCATCTCCGAAACGCCACTTTCTCTCTCTCTCTTTTTTTTTGTTCTACCATATCATATTTTATTAGGCACGTGCGCGCACGCGATCGCCCCCCCCCCCCTGAAAACTTCAACGTTATATCATTGCGAAACTGCAAGCTCATTAAACATTTGATTAACGTTGCGGTTTATCTATCCATTAAAAGAGAATTCGCATTAATTTTCAACGATTTTCCAGTGTGTATTCGAGTTCGCCGTTTGGGCAGTGTTTATGTAATAGCTGACGAAACATTCGGATTGCGAGGAGCCTTTGGCCCGCATAATGATGCATAAACCAAAGCAATTTCCACTGAACCGTCAACCAGCGTGTGTGTGCATAAACTACTCGGCACTCTGGAACACTCGCCGTATTGCGCAATAACTTGGAAGGTATAGAGCTTAGAATTATAAACTTCGGAGAAGCTTCGTAACTATATTAACCAATACCGAAACACCTGTAAATTGATTTTGGAATTCAATATCGATAATACTGTCGATCTTATTTACACGTTTGCTTAACTAGAACATAACCGCTGTTATAACCACGCGGTAATAGACGTAAGATATTTCTGTTAACCATATCTCGTAACGGAATAATTGGAGCTTTCATGTACATCCAGAAACTAGATGTGCAGTGCAGAATATACGGTAATTCTCGTTTGCAAATATACACTCGCATCGACGTAGCTGAAAATTTACGCGCAGTAGGTCCAATTAAAGACTAATTGTTTCCTCGTTGAGCAAGACAATGAGCGTACTATTTTGCAACAAATTTGCCGGGTAACGAGGAACAAAGAGAAAATTATCCCCGGACGAGAGCGAGAGACTCAATTAGTAATACAAGACAAAAGTGCCGAGCGAAGAGAGTGGCAGCAGTAACTTGGCCGAGGCGTCCTTAATTACAGGCAATGCTGCTGCTACTGCTGCTGCTGCTGCGTCTTAGAAGAAGGTCTCCACCATTCATTCGTTACCGAGCGCCGAGCAAGCTAATTAAATTATACTTGTTCATGCTTCCGCGAGGCCGTAAACAGAATGTGCGCCGACGCTGCTGCTGCGAAATTGCGGCTACTTGATAAAACAACGAAAGCTCGAGCTTGCAGGGATAAATCGAAGAATGCGTGTATATGTGTGCGCGAAGGCACGGCAGCAGTTTGTTAAGTGCTACGGGGCTTGACGGCGAGGCGATGTGGTGAGGCATTACACTCCGCGATATAGCTATTACCACTCGTTTGCTCTCTCTGTGTTGCACACCTATTAGCAATATATTTCGTCTCTATAGATATTGTTGTAGACAACTCGTTTTCTCTCTCTCTCTCTCTCTTGTACGCTCGACTAATAGCTGTCGGTCAGCTTTAATAACTGCAAGCTACCTACTTCTTTCCTTCCTTCTTCTTCGTTTTTTTTTTTCGTTCTCCTTCTTACCGTAGCCGCGCGCGTGGCACAGGCTGGGATTTACGACTTTGCGCACGCGCCCGTTACGAGAGAAAGAGAGAGATTTTCAGATGAAATTTCTTCTTTTTTTTATATCGTGGCAACCAAGGGGAAGTCGGGAGTTATTAAACTTACGGTAAATACCCTGGCGCGCTCGCGCACACAGGCGGCCTCTGTAATTAAAAAATGTGCTATACGTAGAACCGAGCGATAGCGAGCTTCGAAGTGGGCTTTGCGCAATCTTTGCTTTGCCATTGAGGATTTTATAATCAATTAAACCGCTTTGCCTTTTACGCTGAGGCGTAATACTCTTTTTCAGTTTTACAGTGTGCTATTTGCGAACTGCGGCGAAAGAAACCAACGGCTTTGCATCGACGTTTTGTTTTTTTATTTATGTTTTTTTTTTCTTTTAAAAGCGAACTATCGATTCGAAAATATTGTTTTTCAATGGAGTAACGTGCGGTTTTTTTTTCGTTAAAAACAACCTGTTATTGTTGTTTTGTAGACCAAAATGGAATGTGTAAAAATAAATCTATAGGAAATAAAAGTTTTTCTCGCAACAAAAAACAAGCGCCAACGTGAGAGCGAATAGTTGTCCATTTCATTTTATTAAAAAAAACAATGCAGAGTGCTTTTGCGGCACGTTTCCAAGTTATACATAAAACAATAAAAAAAAAGCAAAACACAACGCCGCGTGCACTCGTCCTCATACTCGTCAGTGTGAAATGGAACGTAGGTAAAAAAAGGGGTGGTATAGCAAAAGCAAGCAAGCATCACGCCAAATATTATAGCAAGGGTCAGTCATTTTGGTTGCGAGTGCGGAGTGTGCACGTCACGTGCGATACGTGTCCCAGCGTTAAATTTCACATGGCATGACTGGTGCGGGGTGATGAGCATCAGAGAGAACCGGGAGGGGGGGGTGTAGCATATAGCACGACGACAAAAGCTCGACGATAGTTACGACGACAGCACACGCTCCTCCGCCAGAGAGGCCGCTTCTATTCCTCGAGCTTCCTACTCTGCGTGCTCCATTACTCAAGCTTTTCTCTCGACTCTTGTTGGATTATTTGCTAGTATGATGGATACGTAGAATTTTAGTTGAGAAACGAAATTTTATAATTTTTAACCTTATGCGAATGATATTTTCTTAAACGTTTGAGATGCATTATTTGAATTTATTAGCAGGTAAGCCTTAGTCGACTTTTTAGCTTACTTTAATCTTCGTTTACTTGGCCTATGACGAATTTAATGAGGATCAGAAAGCTCCTTTGAGAGTTTTTTTTCCGTATGCATAAATAAAACACGCGAACATGGGTCGTTAAAGTACGCTATCAAGAAAATTTTATGAGTAGTACCTTCCAAAGCTAAACCAAAAAGGTAGTCTTTGACCAAAAGCTAAAATGACTAATGATCCTATTAAAAATAAAAAAACTCATGCTGGAACGTTTCATGTTCGAAAATCATGAATGTAAATTTGATTTCGAAAAGTAAAAATTATTCGTCTCTTTCCTCATCGCAAATTCACCATACACAAAACTATACCCACAGAAAAATGACTGCTAATCCTTCCGCGCGTCGATCGAATAATCTGATTCCGCAACTAATCACTGAGATATGCGCGTACATCAAAGAAACCTTAAAAGCTACTTTTTCACGCGCTGATTTTTTCGAAATTCGCGCGCGTGCAGACAGAAGTCTCGCCCGAAAATTTATAGCCACGCGATCTCGCACACACACACACACACACACACACACACACACACACGCGCGCGCGCGCACACACACACACACACACACACACACACACGAGGTCTACTTTTTTGTCCAAGTCGACTTTTCCCTCGCGCACTTCTCGTATCAGCGAGCATTCATCACCGAAAATCCACACAGGCATTGCAGCGAGTTTATATTGACGTCGTCCGTCGCGCGTCGCGAAGCCATGAAAACTTTATTAATTCAGCAGGCATATAAGGGTATACAGAGCATTTCCAAGTCGCCTTATCGCTATATAATGGCACACGCGCGTAAACCGGACGTAAATGCATTTTGTGCGATATATTTCTTCGGGCGAGAGAGCGAGAAGCTTTACTACGCTGCATTATTTTCCTCTCTATATCCAACTGCTCACGCGCGAGCTAGCGGGAGACGAATATCTGTTTAGCTGTTGAAATTGAGCTCTAAAAGCTAGCCGACGGAGGGGGGGGGGGGGGATGTACACAGTCGCGCGCGCACGCTATGATTTTCGGTTCACTGGAAAAAGCCATTCGCCAACTCTCTCGCTCACTCTCCTCCCCCGGCTATCTCTCGCTTAATACCATTTGAAAGTTTGCCTCGAATATTTATTAAAAATACAGAAGGTGAGAGAGAGTGAGAGAGAGAGATGAGATTGTAAAGCGTACGCGAGCATTGCGAGTTTTCCCAGTGTGCCATACACCTTCACGTATTATCGCAGTTAACTTTTGATGCATGGACGCTTTCGCGCGCGACATTCTCATATTTACGATATATTTCACGCTTTCTTTTTTTACGGGCTTCTAAATGTGCGGTACTAGATAAAAATATAAACAGAACGTTACTGTCTCTCCCTCTACATTTCTTTCCTTTTGTTTTTTCTGATAAAGTCGTAAACAAAGAGTGCAATATTGCCGATGCGCCGTTGTGCATATTGAAGTTCGAAACGATAAAGTTATCAATCACTAAACGAGCTCGCCAAACAAATATTGATGGCCATGCAATTACTCATGATATTCGAATCAAATGCGTGTCGATATTTCACTTTCTACTTTGATGTATGGCTATAATGCCACTGCGTACACAGTCGACAGTGTGTACGAAAATAAAATTCAGTCGGTTGGCAAATAAAACAAACACGAGTCATATGCAACTTTCAATTTGTTCGCTATTTCAAAATCGCGGGTTAAATGTATATAGAAAAAAAAATCTTGAAATATCCCGGATAAAAAGTGCCGATACTTGACCCTCTTCAAGATTCCTTGAGCGGATGTATTTCCGAACTTACGTCTGACTATCGGACGCGCGGCGATATTGAAATTCCCAAGTGCGCGCGCGCGCTCGCGTTCATGGAAAAAAGGCGAGTAAACGACGAGTTAAAAAGTGCAGTGAACGAGTGAGTAAAGAAAAAGAAGAGAGAAGTTGTAGCATGCGCGACGCGCCGTCCACTTGTACATGCGAGTCATCTCCTCCAGCCGTCACTCGACAGAGAGGGAGAAAGCTCGCGAACTATACACGCACACCTTCCTCATTCCTCGTAAACAGAAAGGCAAAAAAGAAAAAAAAAGAAAAAAGGCCATGGAGTCACGTAGCTGTATAGTCGGGGTGTGCGCCCGCGCACGCGGTCGCAGCCGCCAATATGCTTGTGCACGCTGTCGCGCTTTTCAACCCACCCCCTCCCTCTATAGATATATATCGTACGAGGCTACTACATATTTATGCCGCGGCCACCTCTATACGCCATTGCCTCGACGCGCGTCTCTCTCTCTCTCTCTCTCTTTTCCTTTTACTGCGTATCGCTCCTTTCTTTTCGCGTACATTGCGTTTACTTTTTGCTCTCTCTCCGTCTCTCTCTCGAGCGCCTATTTGCTTTCTACGAGAAATGGTGAGCTTTGTCGATCATGGATTTTCCAGTCTGTGATTTTGATCGACGACGAGGACGACGGCGATATTCATTCCAAGAAAAATACCGATATAGTTATATGAAGGATTTAACGTGTGATTGGTTTTACAGAGAATTTAATTAAATTCATACATTCCGACGTAATGTAGAATTTATTAAAACATCGAATCTCTTCTTGCTCCTGCAAAATCTTATTTTCCATGGATTTTAGCATTCCCTTTTTTTCTCTTCTCCAATACCGGCTTATTTCAATATAGTATTCTTTGTCTTATTATGTTTCCCGATGCTTTCCATGTATACCCTCCGAAGTAATATATATATTTGCAGGCTTGCGCGCAATATCCAATAGCCAATCGCTCGCAGTATTATTTCACACTCGAGAAATCAAAGGCACGTTTCAATGAAAATACAGATTTTTATTTTCATGAAGCTCCAGACGAATATTAAATATCTCCGTGAAATGATTTTTATAACAGCTATTACACTGTGATCGATTTTACGTGATACTAGCGATCATTCCTTGTATTCACTACAAAAAAAATTTCTTAAATTAAGTAGTATTTTTTCTTAAAAGAAGTATGCAGCAAATTTAAGTAGTCCATGTTCTTAAATCAAAAGGCTGGAAAAAAGTTCTTAAAATAAGTAGGCTAGACTACTTATTTTAAGAGTAGTTTGTTCTTACTTTAAGAACTATCTTTCTTAAATGATTAGCTAATATGATGGAAGATTGTAAAAAATTAGATGTTATTCAACAAAATATATGTATTTAGTTTACAAAGTAATACAAAGAAGACAATCTGTAAATACTTATAGCAATTGACTTTTACTTCGTCTACTGATTAACAAGTCAAATCGTTAAATTATTCTTACAATTGTCTTTTTCATGAATACGACGTTGACTTTAATGTCATTACAATCACAGATTCGTTTCAATAATTACTAATTTTACGTTTGACAATCAAGTAAATTCATATAAAATTAATCGTAGCACTTTTTAATATACACACGATAAATCAAATACATGAAATAATTATTCCAAAATTTAATGTTACAATTAAATTCACTCATTAAACTTAATATTAATCTGTTATCAGTCGCTTCTTGATATGCGTTTATATTTTTTCACTTATAAACTTTTTAATAAAATCGATTCGTTTTCAAGCTGTTATGAAGTAGCATCGATTTTTATGTAAATAGTATCAAGTATTTTTACATTACATGCTAGCGAAACGAGATTCTCAATATAAGTACATCAATTACTTATTTTAAGAACGAAATGGTCCCAAAACATTGATTTCTTATTTTAAGAGTAATATTTCTTAAAATAAGAACAAAGAGTTATTACTTTAAGAGTATTGCACTTATTTCAAGTTCACAATTTCTTAATTCAAGAAAATACAAAAATTTTTGCTCTTAAAATAAGAAAAAGTTGATTTAAGTATGCAGCAAATTTAAGAAATTTTTTTTGTAGTGTTCGTCTTTAAAGCCACGTCGACGGCTACAACAGAGCTCAAACAGGATGATTTTTAATTTACTTCCCACTCGACGCCTTTGAAAGCTGAAGAATGCGCTGGAGTTCGGCGACGCTGCCACAGCGCGAAATTCACGCGAAAGTTTTCCGGTTTCACGGGGAGACGGAAGCCGCTCTTCGCAACGCTGCTCGCGAGAGAAAGGGGGAGAGAGAGAGCGAGAGAGAGAGAGAGAGAGAAGTCTCACAGCGAGAC
>JAWWMK010025337.1:0-16008 GCA_035047105.1 Galeopsomyia nigrocyanea
ACTAATAGTTCTTACCATACCGCGGTACGGTACCGTGTCAGTGAGTGGTACCGAAAGTTATAAAATTCCACTCCTGTCAGCCTTGTGCGCCCCAGTTTTCTACTATGCTTGCTACATACCTACGCGGAGAGACAATCTGCGCGCGCGACTGTGGTACGACTGCCTTGTTGCCATTTTTCTCGTTACGACGTTGGCAGCAATGTTGGATTTGTTCAATTTAAAAAATTAAAAGTGATCTTTTTTTAACAAAAAAAAGTTGGAATTTGCAGTGCGAAATTGAAATACTCGCTTTTACGATTAATCGGTATAAATTCACGTGTATTTCTGAAAATTAAATCAACTGAAAATTAATGAAACTCTTTGGCGCGACATTCAAACTTGCAACGGAATTGCAAACTTTAATAATCACTGTTATTTTCAAATAACAATAAATTGATAGTCGAATTGAACTTCTACGAGCTCGTAAATGTGCAAATAAAACCGACTTCATATTTTTATGAAATCAAATTTATATTACTCGTTCCATTGCGAAAAGCGTAACCAATTTCGCATTTTTAATATCTCTTCACATGTCTTTATCTTATTGGTAATTGATTTTAATTGAACTGTAAGATCATAAAGTTACATAGCTTTTCATAAAGAATATATTTTAATTCTAATGACTACATATTTTTAAGAACTTATGAATTCTTTAAAAATCAAAAAGCTATTTCTAGATTTTAATAAATAAATCATAATCATTTTCATAAGCACAATCTGCTTGTATAACATGATCATAAAGATTATGGTCTTCATAACCAAAATCTAGGTTGTACAGCATCTTCATACAGATTATAGTCTTCATAGTAGTCATATAAGGATCTTCGTGCTCTAAGAGATCATCAGGTTCATCAAAAATCTGAAATGCAGATGCTGGTATACTCTTATACGCTACCCCCGCTCTCGGCATGCTTTTCACGTTCTTCTCCTAAACTTTCCCCCTCTCTCTCTACATTTTCATCTTTTCTCAGTCAAAAATACGTACCCATCAAAAGTACTAACCATCCTGTTGTATAAGAAACTATACAGTACAAGCAAAAAGATATTGATTTGTAACATGTAAAGCTTGGTGGAGAACTAGAAAATTATGAATATTTTTTTTTGTAGTTTTTTTTTTTATATTTTCATTCAATTGTAACGTAAATGAATCTAGCATGTACATACACTATACTATAAGCATTCTATCAGTGCCGCGATCGTTATAATAATGAACCGCAGGAGTTGCAAAGAAACTTTAAACTAAGAAAGCGATAAAATTAAAATTGATATCCGTAATCTGAATAGAATCCATACAGACAGTATTTTTTTAAATCTTCATTGAAATATTTTATGAAATAGAAATCGTTTGTAACTAATTAAAAATGCTAGTCATGTAAATTCATATAAAACTAACTTACAGCAACAAATTTTCTTACAAATATTTGTCTAATGCAGACATACTTAACAAACATTTTATAAGAATGAGTTTTCATTTATGCTCTACATTTTAAATAATCATATTTGATAGTGCAAACACAAGTCATAAAAGTAAATTGGAAAATTACCGTAAGTTTTTAACATACTACTAAAGTTTACAAAACTTAAAATCTAATATTCAAGTTTCTTAAATTCTCACGAAGTCGCCGTGAGGCTCGTTCTTCAAGTTCATCTTTTCCAGGCTCTACAAACTGATCAACAGTTCTTGGTATATCTAATGCTGAGTCAAGTCCATCTGTAAAATAAATTGGTCCATTAATTAGTGCATATTGGAAACAACTATACTAATTCGTGAAATAAAATAAAAAAATACCTAATGTAAACAGTTTGAATGGTCGTTGTTTGAATAAACTTTCTGAAGTGGCAATGCTTTGCGACTCGGACACGTCGATTTTTTCAGTGCATGAATTACGCAGAGCAAATTTGAATCCACGATATGAACCGTTGTCTATGCAATATTGTAACAAATATTGCCACATGTCATCCTTCTGCAGAATACCGGGATTTCCAACAACGATGAGTGCGTTTTGGGCCCGCGTCATGGCAACGTTAAATCGTTTTGGATTTGACAAAAAGCCAATGTGTTCTTTGCCCTCGTAAAAAAACAGTTTACTTCTAACAGCAGTCATTATCATTATTTTCCTCTCCTGTCCTTGAAACAGTTCTACAGTTCCTACATTGATGTCCTTCAAATTTCTGTACTTAAGCTGATTTTCATCATTAACTGTTTTAGGTTTGACTTCTTTTTTACATTGCTTTTTGCAGTTCTTTTTTGCTTTTGTTCCAACATTCGGATTATCTTTTTGATTTTCACTTTCGATCACATCTTTGTTTGAAGTAACGTCGACATTTTCCACGGTTCTGATATTGTTGTCTTTCAAATTCTTACATTCAATTCCGTTTTCGTCTTCGTCAGTTTTCACTTTGATATCATTACCATTTTTATTCAAGAGCATAATTTTATCGTCATCTGTTTCTACACTGAAAGTATCTATTTTTACTTCATTTTCAAGTTTATCATTGTCGCCTTCTATTTTGACATCCACATCTTTTGTATTTTCTTTTTCTTGTTCATCCTTTTTGACTTCACTTTCAAGTTTCTCTTTGTCGTTTTCAATTTTGACATCCATTTCTTTTGCATTTTCATGTTGTTTACTTTCGTTATCCTTTCCTTTTACGCCTTTAGATTTGATTTTTTTCATTTTACCCTCCTTCTCTTTTGTCAAAATTTGAATTTCCTTCTCAATGTTATCTTTAAGCTTCTTTCGTTCTTCATTGTCTTTCTTCCGCAATATTTCTTTGATTCTTTTACTTTGAAGCTTGAAAGGCGTGACAATACCAATATCTTCAGCAGTAACTTCGCCGAATTCGGTTTTATTATCGATTAGATCATACACATACCTCAAAACTGCGTTTATCTCTTTGGAATTGAACGTGCTAAAAATAATAAAATTATTTAAAAATTGTTTGGTATAATATATCCTGAAATACAATGTGTTTCTACAATCAAACAAAATCAATTCATAAAATTTACCTCGGTGAGTACGAATACTTCTCCTCGACTCCTTCAACTCCATGAAAAATGATAGGAAATTCAACCTTCTGATTATCGATTGGAAATTTCGCCACCAATTCGTTATCATAAAATAATTTATTCGAGATATGAATGATTTTTGGATGGCTACGGTAGTTATGAAGCAACTTGGTAATGTACTTGGGATTATAATTGTTATAGCAATCCTTTTGGTAAGTATCGTAAGACATAAGTCTTTCTAAAATGGATCTCCCTTAAAACATAAATAGTTAATATTTAGTTACCAAAAATTTGATATTACAAACATTGCATCTTTAAAAAAAATTACTGACTCACCAAGAATTATATCAGCAAGCTTCGATATGACAGTTGGTCCTAACTGTTGAGGATCGCCCGCTAAAATAATTTGACTGTGAAGTTCTCCTTTTTTGCTCGATATACTTATAGGTATTAACATATCTGGTTCGGTTCCTTGGCCGGCCTCATCAATAAAAATGTGTGAAAAGTAATCAGCGCTCAGTTTCATCAGTATAAATCTAAAAAGATAAAAATATAAATAATGATTGAGGTCACAATCCTCGAATAATTATTCAACTTACGTATCAAAAGCGTTTGAATGAGAAAACAAATAAAATTACCTTGTAGCACCGCATAAAGTTGAAATGAGTATGGATTTTCTAGCAATGTCTTCGCGTGTAAGTGCATTCTTTCCCCCATAATAAGAACAACTTTTCAATTTTTTATCTATGGTTGATCTGAAATTTTATTAAATCGGAATAAATACATTAACTCTTCATGAATTTTCTCTATCAAACTATTTATGTTTGTAAAACAATACATTAAGTATGTAAAATTGTAATAAGTTTACCCGTCTTTAGATTGACTGTAAATTCTATACATGTCAGAAGGAGCAACAAATTTCAGTAATCGTTTTGCCACTTCGTCGGCAGCAGTGTTCGACGGCGTACATACCAAAATGCGATTAGACGAAGACGCCTTGTGAATCTACGAAATTAAAAATATTTTCGTATCGAATGTAAATTGAAATAAATGTGGTATTTTTTTTTTACTTGGCATATAGCTTCGACTAAAGTTGCAGTTTTTCCAGTACCAGGTGGACCGTACAAAATATACGGAGCAGGAAATGCCGACTTGTTGACAATGTTCAGCACAGCTTGTTTTTGTTCAGGATTTGTTTCGATATTTGGATTGAGCATCGTCAATGTACTGAAAAATTCATACCTTTTGAAAATCAAATCATGGGACGTGTTTTATTGTGCAATTTTGAAAAGAATTTGAAAAATCTCAAAACGATAAGCACGTAGTAAACATCGGAGACTAAATATCCAAAGAGTGTAAAGCACGTAAATCGATAGTAATAGCAATAAATAAACTTACTCATAAGTTTCACTTTCCATATTAATAAATTCTTTGGACTTGTGCGGAAACAGAAAAGTTATTGCGCTGTCTTTGTACGTAATCCACAAAGCCAAATGATTGCATCTCAAAGGGTAATTTTGAAAGCGAAAATTTATGTCGTACAAATGTCTTGGTTTGAATATTTTGCATAACCTTGAATACAATTTTTGAATTATGATAAAATGATAATTTGAAGTTATGTCGGTAATCGGTTCAGTTACCTTTTAACATCATCGCTCGCTACGATATCAGTTTTCATTACGGACGTGACTCTGAGAGTATACGATCTGTACGTTCTCGTGTCGATTACATCAACGAAATCGTTTTCTCGAATCCACGGACGCTCTTCGTCCAAATCTTTCACATGTACTTTAAATAAAATTTCATCATGACTCGTGGTAAATACTCTCCGAATTGTTTGTTTGAATAATTTGCGTTTTTTCATTTCTTCATTGCTCTGATATTCTTCCAAATAGAGAGCAAGTTTCAAAAGTTGCACGTAGTGCCTTTCTGATAAATCCACGTATTTCACAGTACTCAATGCTTCCAAAACTTTCGAGTACAATTGGGATTTTCGCGACAACTCCGATTCTTCGTTGACGTCGAGAACTTTTTCTAAGTCCTTGGGAATTAAATATTCTGGTAGGGTTATCGGTGTTGAATGAGTTGGTCGGCTCAACCCTCCGCGCGTGTTTCGGAACATGTTTACCAATCAGCATGCAATTTTTCTGTACTTCTGAAAAAAAATGCCGGACAAATGCAATAACTCGAATAATTTGCATATGATTTTTATGCATTGGCACGATTATGTATGCGTCGTTCACTATCTTATCGTAGCAGTTTTGAAATAATGTAAAAGTAATAAAAACGAGAAACTTAGGATATGCGATTATTAATTTTATTATACTATTCAATACTTATTCTTGCACTTCGCATTTGAAACATCAAACCGTTGAGATAAATAGGTCAATTGTATGCGATAAGAAATTAATTGTATGGTAAAAGTGTAGTGCCTCCGCTACACTGGAGGGTTATCCTATTTGCCGCCTTTGAACTTCTTTGTCGGCAAATAGGATAACCCTCCGGTGTAGCGGAGGCATATGTGACACGTAAAATAGCTTCTCGCTTTGTTATAAATATTTTAATTTCCGATGAGCTATTCACGTAAAGTCCCTTTTTCACAATACAAGTAAAGTGTCGCGTTGCTTTCTCATTATCAACGATCGGATTTCGTTGTACATTTTTTAGAAGTGGAGACAAAATCTTTTTATTTCCAAATGCAACGAATTTGACTGCTGTTCATACATTTCTAAAAATATCAATCAATCATACCTGAAATTATAAAAAAAAACGATGTTTCATAATTCAAAAGTAGTTGCCCAGTGTATCCATTCAAACACCTTCAATGGTTTCAAATTTATTTGCACTAAAATCACATTTTCGGATCACTATTTGTAGATGATTGGTCCATGTGGATACACACTCAAATTAACTTTTTTATTCTAAATTTTACGACCACTTCGGTCTTCTTTTTCTTCAGCTCAATTCTTTAATAAATTAAACCCTTTTTTTTAAGTTTGCTGTAGCTGCCATAGGTTTAACCAATTAAATATTTAATTACACGTTACTTTTATTATCCGTCTTTTGTTCAAGCTCTACTCACTTCCGTTTGCTCGCGAAGTATCAATATAAGTAGATGTGCGCCCGACGAACCGTCGACGCCGACTGAAAAAAAAAATCGTATAAGAATTCACACCAGCGCTGCGATCACTGTAATAAAGAGCTGAAAGAGTTAGGGTAGGAGTATAAAAGCTAAAGAAGCGATAAGATGGTAACTAATATTTGTATTCTAAATGAGTCTACGTGCAGCTAATTATTTTTAAAAAAATATTTATTAAAATGGGTATCATAATTTCGGGTTCATGTAAAATCGTGTAGTTATTTTTTCATCAACTACCTTCGATTCATTGTTACGCGACATTATATTTAAATGAATTTGCGTATTGAACATTTTTAGTTTTGCATTAAAAATAAATTCACAAAAAAATAATGAGAAAATTTGCATAAACAAATGAAATACATTAATTG
The DNA here is from genome assembly GCA_035047105.1 of Galeopsomyia nigrocyanea. Taxonomy (NCBI): domain Eukaryota; kingdom Metazoa; phylum Arthropoda; class Insecta; order Hymenoptera; family Eulophidae; genus Galeopsomyia; species Galeopsomyia nigrocyanea. Next base: position 6,557 of record JAWWMK010025337.1, read on the forward strand.
ATATAATACATGAGAAATTCACCGCGCGACAATTATATTCAAGAGTATATGCAGCGCCACTTTAATAATCAACAGTCTTTGAAGTGCCAATAACATCTTCGCGACGCGATGTTTCAATATTTGTCTTTTTGTCACTGGTCATACTCTTATTATACTTTGTGTATATATTCGAGTTTATAAATATGTAATATTATACAAGTGCTTAAAGGGTGAGATAGGATAAGTGCTTAAGTGAAATACGTAGGGACTTTTTACATCAAAGACCACCGGACGTCGGACATCGGACGCCGGACGTGCACGGAGATGTACAAATAAATTGATTGTTTGACATTAGCTTGTAAAACTAAATGAAATTTTGTAAATGGTTCTTCGAATAAAAATTTTTAAACCACGCATAAACCTTTGGCAAGCTAATGGCAAATAATCAATTTGTTTTTTCACCTCCGTGCTCGTCTGATGTCCAATGTCCGACGTCCGATGGTCTTTTATGTAGAAAGCCCCTACGAAATTAATTTTACCTTCAGTTGTTTATACTAAAAATTTATTTGTCAGATAAGTGAACATGCATGCTTTACAAATAATTATACATAGCATTTAAGTAGTAACAGTTAGATTCGAATATTGTCACCAGTTGAGCAATAGATTATAAAATTTTATATTTTTACGTCATAATTGTTTATGAAAAATAAACTTTAAAAAGTAAAGCTATTCTCGTAGAGATAGGTATGTATTATATTTTAAAAAGTAAAACATTTTTACATTGAAAAAAAAAATCGTACTCTAATGCGCAACGCAATGCGTTATACTATAATACTAAATGAAAGAATCACTGTAAAAATGATGAATTGGCAAAGTTTAAGGCCGTAATCCTAGTTCCTTCAATAGTTGGAAAAGATGACCTTGACGTGCGTCATCGTGGTCATCTTTTCCAGGACCGACGAACAACTCGATAGTTCTAGATATTGCAGTCGTATCCGAGTCAAGCGCATCTACAAATAAAACAATGAAATTTCAATAAATTCTACTTGTGATTCAAGAATGTGCAATATAAAAATTCAAATTACCCAATTGAAACAATTTGAACGGATTCTCTTTGAATAAACTATCAGAGCAAGGGATATTGTTCTGCAAGATTGGTCTTTCAATGCTGGAAGTTCGAAGGTCAAATTTCAATCCACGGTAAGTTCCGTTTTCAATGCAGTATTTTAATAGATAGTGCCACATATCATCCTTTTGTAATATTCCGGGGTTGCCTATGACGATGAGGACATCCTGAGCGCGAGTCATAGCAACGTTGAAGCGCTTTGGATGCGACAAGAAACCAATGTTCTCTTTGCCATTGCAAACGAAAGTTTTGCTTCTAACAGCTGTCATTATCATGATTTTTCGCTCTTGTCCTTGGAATAAGTCTACTGTACCGACGTTCACCTCTTTCAATTTTCGATATTTGTACTGATCGTCCTCAGGCATCACGTCTGTTCCTTGCTTTTTAAGCATTAGCTTCTCCTCTTCAGTTCCTTCCTCGGTATCTTCATTCTCATTTTCACTTTCGATAATGTCTCTGTCATCGTCAGCGAGTTTGATGTTCTTTCCGAATATTTTATAAAGATATTTTCTTTCTTCATTGTCTTTCTTCCGCAATATTTTTTTGATTCGTTTACTTTGAAGTTTGAACGGCGTAACGATGCCGATGTCTTTAGCAGTGACTTCACCAAATTCGGTTTTGTTATCTATTAACTTGTAGACGTATCTCAAGACTACGCGTATCTCTTCGTAATTGAATGTGCTAAAATCAAATGATAGAATTAATTACGAAGCTCTTAGCTTTCGAAATAAATGTAGTTCTATGAATGAATTAAAAAATAATAAAATTTACCTTGGAGAAAACGAGTACTTTTCTTCTTCGCCTTCGACACCATGAAAGATGATGGGAAATTTTACTTTTTGGTCATTGTTTGAATATTTCGGAACCAATTCATTGCCGTAAAATAGTTTATTGGAAATGTGAATTATTTTCGGGTGACTGCGATAATTGTGCAGCAACTTGGTAATATATTTAGGATTATACTTATTGTAACAATCTTTTTGGTAAGTATCGTAAGACATAATCCTTTCTAAAATAGACCTTCCTAAAATAATAGATATTAAATGATAAAATAAAATGCAAGCAGTGTGAAATAAATTAGTAGAAAAATAATCTACTTACCCAGTATTCTTTCTGCAAGCTTTGATATTACTGTAGGTCCAAGCTGCTGAGGGTCGCCCGCAAATACAATTTGGCTATGAAACTTTCCATCTCTACTTGCCACACTTAAAGGTATTAAAATGTCCGCTTCTGTTCCTTGGCCGGCTTCATCGATGATGATGTGCGAGAAATAATCTGCGCTCAGATTCATAAGTGAGAATCTAATAAACATACAAATAATTATGTGAAAAAAAAATTCACTATAAGACTTGTAGTAGATTAGTAAAATTAAAATCTATACCTCATGGCAGTGCATAATGTCGAAATAAGTATTGTTTTCCCAGCAATATCTTCACGCCTCAATGGAACTTTCTTTTTCCCTCCGTAAAAAGAGCAATTGCGCAATTCTTCGTCGATAGTTGACCTGTAAAATTTAAGCTTTTTAAACTGACGAATGACAAACTATTTTTTTCCGCACAAAACTACAGCTTAGCTAGCAGAAAATTCATTATAGAAACTACATAATAATTTACTTTTCCCTAGACTGACTGTAAATTCTGAACAAGCAAGAGGAATCCACATATTTCAACAATCGTCTCGCTACTTCGTCGGCAGCAGTGTTCGACGGTGTACACACCAAAATGATGTTGGATGAAGAGGCTTTGTTTATCTGTAAATGTCGAATGAATTGAAGAAATGAATTTTCATTTTCAACACGAATAAAAATAAAAGTAATCCTTTCTTCTACCTGAGTTATTGCTTCAATTAATGTAGCAGTTTTTCCAGTACCAGGCGGCCCGTACAAAATATATGGCGCGGGGAACGACGACTTGTTGACAATATTCACTACAGCTTGCTTCTGCTCGGGATTTGTTTCCATGTTTGGATTGAACATCGTCAATGTGCTGAAAACATAAAATTTCGTTAGATTCAATCAAATTCACCTCACTCTATCACTCAACGCGTGAAAAAAAAAAGATAAAAAATATATTCGTGGTGGATCATCCCTTAGATTTGAAAGAATTTGAAAAATTTCAGATTATTTATTATTACTATTTTTTTGATAATGCTTTCGGTAAATGCCAGAACGGAAAGAGCGATAAATATTATCTAACTTACTCGTAAGTTTGAGTTGCCATACTTATGAAAGGCTTGGACTTGTGCGGAAAAAGACATGTGATTACGTTTTCTTTATAAGTCAGCCAAAGAGCGTAGTGAGCGCATCTCAACGGATAGTTTTGAAAACGGAAGTTAATGTTGTACAAGTTCGTCGATACGAAAGCATTGGACAGTCTGAAATGAAATTATAGATTTTAAATAAACGATTGTCAATTGAAAAAAAAATATATATAAATGATATTAATTGAAAGGAATTACCTTGATGCATCATCACTCGCAATGATAAATGTCTGCGTTACTTTGGTAACTCGAAGCATGTATGACTTGTACGTTTTCGTATCGATTACATCGACGAAATCACCTTCTCGTATCCAAGCGCGTTCTTCGTCCAGATCCTCTGCTCGTATTGAGAATAAAATTTCAGTTGTATCCTTTATGGGTAACTTTTGAATTGTTTGGTTGAACAACTTTCTTTTCGTCATCTCTTGATTGCTCTCGTACTCTTCCAAAAAGAGACCAAACTTCAAAAGTTGAGTGAAATGTGACTCGGACAAACTGACGTTTTTCAGAGGGTCGATAGCTTGTAGAATTTTCGAAAACATCTCCGATTTTCTGCATAACTCGTTTTTTGAGTTAATGTCCAGCACCGCTTCCAGTTCGGATGGAATCGGATATACCGGTACTGGCGGAGATGTCAGGTGCGCCGGTTTGTTCAACCCTCCTTTCGTTCGGAACATGTTTACCAATCAGCATGCAGTTTTTCTGTGTACTACTGAAAAATGATTCACAAATACATAATTATAGAATTTTTATGCACCGGCACGACAATGTGTGTGTGTGTGTGTCATCCACTATCTTATCGTTGTAGTTTTTAACTACTGTTTGTGTAAGTAAACGATAAATACGAAAAACTCGTGACAAATGTCAAAAAGATCTTCAACAATGCACATCTTGCTGAGTATTTAATTGTTGCTAAGGTATTTTGAGAAATTAAACATTGAAAAAACTTCGTGTACTGTTTGTTCGAAATTGACTTACGTTTATATTTAATTTGTAGTTATTGTAATTACAATAAAACTCGATGATATGAATGCTCAAACACTTAAGAACAACACACAAGAATGAATTAAACATCATATTACTGTGCAAAAAAAAAAACAGATAGACAGTGGAATTATACAACGATTTTCTGCGTCCTAATTTGTTTCTTTGTTTCTATTGCTCCACAAAGTGTACCGAAACGTACGTGTTTCTGACGAAAATATTACCTTCGATTAAAAATTGCACATGGAAGTGCGTATAGGTACACGTCATCGTTCCGCGGACGCTTGTGGAGGCAATGGGAGAAGGAGAGAATAACGAGAATAAGCGATAAGCTCGCGTACAAGTAGCCAACATTTTTCTTCTTTTTTTTTTCAATAGCGACAAATATTTCGACGCGAGACTTTCAAGAACTTAAAAATTTTTCCATACTTTGGAGATTATGTTACTTGACATGCTGTTTAGTTGCGTAAACATCGTATGCATAAAAAACTGTCAACTGTCAAAAATAATACACGAACTTACTGTGTAACATATCACGGTTTTGCACAAAGTCGCAAACTGACTTTTTTTTGTTTTCAAAACGAAAGCGCGTGCAGTATATCTAACCTCACGCAAACGCTATAGGATTTAACGATTCGAGCTATAACTGACTCGTAATAATACTTACAACAAAAAACGACAAATCTTCAATTCCCATCCACTTTTTAACTCTTTCAGACAAACTCCTTGCTCGTTGAACTGCCTTGCAGCTCGCCGGACCAAAAGCAAGCGTACGTCCCACACTAAAGCCAATTCGGGGTGACTGAAATTGACAATTGCATCAGCAACTTGAAACTGCGATCTTTTACACGTAATCCACCGTTAATCACGTAAATTCTGTACTATCACTGATTAACAGACGCAATTCAAGCGAATAATACCTCGTCGTCGTTCACAATAATGCTTATACTCGGAGCGTGGAATTTCGATGCGCGATTGTTTTGTATTTTTTTTCTTTTGTTGCGTCGATGACTGGCGCAGCAATGCTGCGGCGCGCGGTGCTGGCTCGATTCGTACTGGCGATATAGGCAGCGTTGCGAGAGTTGCTCTTGCTTTACTTACGGTGCGGCGGCTACGATATGTACACAGTTCTAATTTTTTCATTTCCTTTTCGTTAAAATTTATTACATATTTTACTTAAAATTCGATTTTAATTGCCTGTATATAAGTTAACTATTAATGGATTTTACTAGAATTGCCGTTGACTACCTAAAGTTGAATTTATACTTTAGATCCGGTCAAGGAAGAATAGTTGAAGATTCGGCTAGTGCACGGATAATTTGAACGAACAAAAAATTATTTGCTCATTTTTTGAATTTATTTCAAATCTTAAACAGCACAAGAAAGTATGTATATTGTGCACCCGATGTTGAATAATATTTAATTGTCAATAACTTATGGTTTTTAATTATCATAAAATATCTTTTTAATGAAATTAAAAATTTATTATTAAAAAAAATAGTATTTCTAATTACATAAGATTTATTAATGTACAATCTAAATACATTTACAGTTTCAAAGATAACATTTTTACAGTTTATACGCAACTTAAAAAATAGAACCGAACAGGCCTGCAAGCTTTGCATATGAATAATGTACATTAATAATAATAATTAAATGAATAAAACATGTGTACATTATAAATTTCAACTATTTTTGTTCGACTATCGGATTGATGTAAAAGTAATGGAATTTGAAATATATACTGTAGTACGTATATATTATGTATTCACGATTTCTTGCTAAATAAATTAAACTTCTGCAAACTCACAGTCGTGCGAATAAATATCGTTATATACTATAATTCTGAAAGTATAAATTGTTTCGTCTTATGATCATTTCATCTTATTTCGTCTATTGCTGAACTGCGGGATCGAAAATTTATATTCAGTTTATCAGATAACGAATTAATTTCACCATAAAAGTTGCGTATTTCTAAGAACTCTTAGAGATTTATCGACAATTGTCCAGGTTGTAAAAATTTGCTCAATATTGTTCGTAGATATCTTGTAATAATAATCGTAAAGTGATCAATATGTTGTACTGTTTCTGAAGCTTCTAAAAGTATTTCTTCATTCTTGTCGTTACAATAAAAAGCTTTGTAAAAAACTGCTTTTATAAAATCATAAGTATCATAGTCTTCAAAATTATTTGGATCTTGTGCTTCAAAGAAATCATCGGATTTGTCAAAAATACCTTCATCATACTCATCTTCATAATTTGCAAACACTTCATAATCATTATAAATTTTTTCACTATAATAATCATCAGGTTCTGAGGGTTCATAAGGTTCGTCAGAAATTTCATCATATTGATCTTCATAATCTGCAAACAAATCATAATCATCATAAAATTCTTCATTATAATAATCATCAGGTTCTGAGGGTTCATAAGGTTCGTCCGAAATTTCATCATATTGATCTTCATAATCTGCAAACTCATCATAATCATCATAAAATTCTTCATTATAATAATGATCAGGTTCTGAAGGTTCATAAGGTTCGTCACAAATTTCATCATATTGATCTTCATAATCTGCAAACGCATCATAATCATCATAAAAATCATTATTAATATCCCAATCATCGTCAAACTTTGTAAAGTGACTTTCATCATAATCATAATAGGCATCAATGTTATCGAAAATATTTGGATCTTCCATAGAATCAATTAGATATCCATGCTCACCTTCGTCCAAGTTGCAAATCTCTTTTAATATATCGTCTAAGGCTGGATCTAAACCGTTTTCATCTGCAAGGAAAACGTTTATTAATTGTAATTACACCAGAGTATAAGATTTATCTTAGCTATTAACTGTTTTTGCCTTATAGCTTTCTGAATATTTTTAAATAGTTTTATTTATAGCACAGGCAGAATAAACTTACGCAGTACAAACAGTTTGGGCATTTTTTCTATGAATAAACTAGTGGATGAAACAATTTTTAACGTTTTAGTGGAATTTTCTTCATCGCCATTCAAGTAATTCGAAGAAAGCTCCACCCCCTGGTATGAATTATTGTCCATGCAGAACTGCATCAACATTCGCCACTTGTCATCTTTTTGAAGAACGTTTGGATTTCCTACGACGATAAACAACTGCTTGGCCCTTGTTAGAGCAACATTGAAACGTTTATAATTTGAAAGAAATCCAATGTGCTCATGATCGTTATGGATGAACGTTCGACTTCTAACTGTCGTCATAATCATAATTTTTCGTTCTTGCCCTTGAAACGAATCAACAGTGCCAACGTTAATCCCGTTTATATTTGTACCTGTCAATGAACTTTGGATTAGTTCACTTTGATGAGCGAATGGAGTAATAATGCCAATATCTTCTGCTGATACTTGGCCAACTTGCAATTGATTGTTTAATAAGTCATCAATATATTTCATAACCAATTGAACTTCATTGTGATTGCAAGAGCTATTGAAAAAAAATTTCATTATCTTTATTTGCCATGATTAATAAAGATAAAAATGTTTAATAAGCAATCATCCGTTAACCTTGGTGAAGAAAAGTTTTTTTCTTCCTTGCCTTCAACTCCGTGAAAAATAACTGGAAACATCGACATCTCATTCACACCAAAGTTTTGAGGCATTGAAATCAACTCATTATCGTAAAATAATTTATTTGGAAGGTGTAAGGTATCGGGATGACTTCGGTAGTTTCTGAGTAGTTTTGTAATATAGTTTGGATTGTACTTGTTATCAGTGTCTTTTTGGTATGTATCATAAGACATAAGTCTTTCTAAGATTGAACGCCCTAAACAAAACATTTTTTTTTTTCAATTATTTTCTCACATTACCGTCGATCATAGTTTATATTTCTCGTTCTAACCGAGTACAGTTTCCGCTAACTTCGAACTAATTGTGGGTCCAAGCTGTTGCGGGTACTGACTTTTTCATCAAAATAACAATGTAATTTTTTTTCTTCTCAATATAAGCAATCGTTTCTCATCGAATGATCTCATGTGGCAATTCGAAGTTGAATGTTTCAACATTTTACGTTGCGAGGAAATCAATGCAAAAAAGCGATATGCTTTCGTTGCTGGCTATTTTAAACTGCAGAAAGCTCGGCGATATAGCTAAGACGCAGCGCGCGAGGGACGATCGCAAAATTGCACGTGATGACACACGTCAGCGAAGGTATATAGCTAGTCGCAGTAGTTGCCGTTATTAAACTACCGACGGGGAGAACTAAAATTGCGCTCTTTGATCCGAAGACAAAGCAACCTACGTGCTCTATGCGACAAATTGCTCTTCGAGCATCATTTGCATACGCGATATCCAAGTTTTGCCGTGCGTTCCGTTCTATGTATATCTTCGATTTGAGCGTTTTCCTTTGTTGCTTGAAAATAGTCGCAGTCATTTCAACTTGCGACTTGCAGCAAACGTATTTCCTCTGTCCCTTTGTTCTTATGATTGGCTTATTATACTTCGATTTTCGAGAATGTCCCCTCGTAGTTTGTTTGAAAATAGCCGCGATTCGCTATAGGGACACGTGGAGCAAAGAGGTATAGAAGCACCGACGTGGCTTTACAGGGCTTTGCCTACACACGTATCCAACCAATATTGTGCGGGTAGCTGCGTGCGTTTACATTTTTTTGAATCATCTATCGATCATCAAATTTTATACAGCTACACAGTAAAAAAATTTACTCATTTTCGGGACAGAAAAAGTAAAAAGGTACTCAAAATAAGTAAAAACTTATTTAAAATGAGAAACCAATTACTCATTTTGAGTAAATTTTTACTCTACTTGCCCCAAAAATGAGTAAATTTTTTTACTGTGTAGCAGTGAAATATTGCAACTTGAAAACAACAAATAAAAAACTTGACGATGAATATTATATTTCTTCTTTCTGTTTTTTTTTTTCAAACAAAGATAGGTACTACTAAAAATACATATTTGAAATGCAATAACTTTATACGGGAAGCTGCAACTACGGACCATTTTTAGTTTCTACCGTTTTCAACAAATTGTATGCCGTATACGACGTTTTCAACACCTGTCGATAATATTGTGATGCATTCACACAAGATGTTCGATATATGTATATGTATA
>JAWWMK010025348.1:0-16007 GCA_035047105.1 Galeopsomyia nigrocyanea
GGTTTCCGACAATCTTACACGTTTCCGACATGTATGTGTCGGAAACCTCAAAATCGTGTCATTTACCCACCACTGGGCACAATATTTTCTGTCACATATCCATATCAGAAATCGGATTTCCACCAGTGTCGTCGTCTGGAAAATTGCTGCCTCTCTCTCTCTCTCTCTCTCTCTCTCGCGCTGTTTGCGGAGATCCAACGAAAGAGAGAAAGAAGACGAAAGGAAGAAAAAAAAATCAACGAGCAGGCATCGTGCGCGCGTGCGTTATTGAGCACTCAATGTAAACAACGCCTGAAGATAAAAAAGAAGAAGAAAAAAACGGAAAGCCAAAGCAATATATACGTCAGTGCTGCAACACACACTGCGACGATGGATTTTCGGTTGTGAGGAATAGAAGCTTGCGTGTGTTTGAGAGGAGCGGCGCGGAGGAAAAACGATGAGGTTGTTATTGTTATGTGTTGCGTGTACAGTTTCTTTTTTTTTTCAACGTTACGCGCTAAATGTGTTTCGCACTTGTGCCATTGGAGTTTCGCGTTGCGAGAAAAAAAAAGTATACACACGAGTGTTGTGTTGATGTGTATTTGTACACGAAAGAGATGTGCTGTGAAATATCGTGAGTTTTTTTTGTTGATTACGTGCGCGTGTGCTACTTAGCAACAAGTTTCCAACGGAGATCTAAATATTGATATTAAATAGTTAACGTGGATTTTCGATTTTATCGCAGGGCTCGTTATTAGATGAGATTGAAAAAATTCGTAGTCGAGTATCCATGGTCTTATTTGCGCAGAAGCGAGCTTGAATCTAAGCACTTTCGTGCTTGAAAAAAATTGTTTGAAAAGTAACTCAGTTTTCTGTCGGTTAGATTGACGTTGCTTTATTTATCTTTGCTGCTGTAAAACACAACTACGCACTAATGGTTTAAAAAAAAAAGTCTTCAGATTAGGCTATGCTACAGAAACAGTGCCCTTGTCCTATTTTACTCCGAAAATGTTTATTTTTATCGTCTTTTTAGTTACTAAAATTTTATCTTTAGTTATCGTGTATTTCTAATAATTTGTCGAAATACGTGATGAAATCGATAATCTTCTAGAATTTTGATTCGTGGTAATCAAGAAAACCTCGATAGTATTACCTGCAATATCGTTGTGAGAAAGGCTTAATTACATCGCTAATTATGTTCTCGTAAAGAATAATCTCTCAGGAATTCATAGTTTTTAAATAATTTTTCATTTTATTTTTCGTCATAAAACACAGCTAAAAATTTAACAAATAGTGGATTTTTATGTTTTCATATATTATTATTCTGTTGTTTGCATTCATCTAGTTGATATTTCTATTAAAATGATGTTTCCAGCAACGTAATTTCTATTTATAATTTGTTGATAGATGTAAATTGATCGACAAGCTATATTGTTGTGAGCCTGTAAGTGCGCAATGCTTAATTTTTACGATTCGGTTCATAACATTGTTGTGATTTCATCGAGATTGATCACTTTTTCTAGCTTTCAATAAAACGCTTCTGATAAAAAAATAAAATAAACCTCAATGACCGCAAAAGCCGAGTTTTGTTTTGGTTTCGAACTAACATTTGGTCATTCCACTTTTTACGCACTATAGTTGTGCACGTGATAAAATTCTATAGGTTATACCACGAATTTTAGAAATAATGTTTCTAGAATGGTTTAAAAAAGCGCCTGAAACTATTCCCGCAAACTATTATTTCTCCATTCCGCTATTATCTCTAAAGCTTAAAAAGGAAAAAAAAGCATTGAATTCACGTCATTGAAGTGATTAACACAAAACCGTTACCCATTCGCAGAGGCAGCAGTATACCGACGACGACGGCGAAAGGGCCGACGAGTGTTCGATAGAAGAAGATTAAGAGAAGAAAAAAATAATAACCATCCAGCACGATGCAACAAGAAGGTACCCCGAAATTCCTCAAGTTCCACCAGGGTAGCGTTCGAGGTGTTGCATTCAGTCCACGGGTACGTTGAACAAAAAAAAAATGATGTCACAAGTGTCCTTCGACGCTGCACGTGTTGCACGCATTGCCTTGCTGATAATGTGCAGTTGCACGAGGATTTTATCGTCTCTCTCTCTCTCTCTCTCTCTCTCTCTCTTCTCTCTCTCTCTCTCTCTCTCTCTCTCTCTCTCTTTCAAACGCAAAAGAAAAATTGAAATTGCCAAATTGTACTTACATTGTCAGAATTATTCATTATTATCAGAGTATTAATTATTCTACTTGTTTCGTAAAACATTTACTTGTTAGAGTTTGAAGATAAAAAATTGATACCGCGCGTGGAAGCTAACGGTTATCTTCGATTATTTTTTACGTAGAGTTATAACAAATTTTACGTAATTGACGTTATCCGGACAATTTATGGGTAGTTATTACCGTAATGAATATTTTAAGAAATGATTTGTATTTTTTGCTGGCAACGTATCTGCTTTGAAAATATTACACTTTCTCGAGATTATTAATACTGCAACCTTAAAAGTGCGCGATTCAGTGAAATTATATTTCAAATACGTACAGCGATTGATAATTTATGCAGTGAAAAAACTGTGAATTAATCTTTGATTTTCAATTGCAGGATAGATACCTTTTCTGCTCAGGTGGTTATGATGGGAAGGTCAATCTGTACTCGGCGTTGCGAATGGAGTTACTCATGTGTTACCAGATAACACCAATGACACAAGTGAAAAATGTCAACGCTGTTCGATTTACCTCGGATGGTTCAAGGGTAATTGATTATTAAATTCTAATCGAATTTTATTTGAATTTATTAAAGTACTTTATAAAAAAAATTTCGCAGGTATTAGCAGCAACAAACACGCGAAGACTTGTCGTAGTGGACGTGGAGCGAGGCGAGCAGTTACTATCATACGACAATTGCGCTTTCGGAGGTAGAGACAGAACTGGCTTGGCGACTGACCCTTCAGGACCAAATTTAGCTGTCTCCGTTGCCGTCAACGGTAAAGGTCTGACCCTCGTCGACCTGCGGATGCCACTGCCCTTAGATTTCGTTTACGATGTGAATATATTTGCGTACCATGCCACGGAAAATGAGTTCGATGAAAAACTTTCTTTCATCGATAATAATTTTCTTCGAATCGTAACGATATGTAATTTGTGAGATGACTTAGTTTTTAAAAGGATTTTTGTTTTGTTTTAGCTACATGGATCAATTATTAGGGATATTTGTTTTTTACCTGGCTCATGGCCTTGGCAAAATTCTATTTTGACTGGAGGTACTGACGGTACGTGCAAGGTCTCGTCGCCCGATGGACGCGTACTTTATGCTTTTCAAACTGGCCACACTATCAACTCGGTATGCATAACTCCTGAACCGTACTGCCGGAGTGCCGAAGATGGATTTTACAGTGAGTCTTTTTTTTTTCGCGCGTTTTAAAGTTTATAAATTTCAATTGTATCCAAATAATCAATATAATTTATAATTTCAGGTTTGATAATGAGCGGCGGAGATCTTGTGTCGGCCTACGTTCCCGATTCTGGTATCCAGGAGCTTCTGAAGGAGCACAAAGACTGCCCAGTTTGGAAACTGCGCTACACCTCGAATGGCAGTACATTGTACTCGGTTTGCGACGGTGGTATTCTCAGAAGGTACCGACGATATCCAGATAGACACGAATACCTCGGCGAAGTTTATCGTCATAAAAGCGATATTCAAGATTTAGATATTTCACCGTACGATGAATGTATCCTTTTTCAGATTTTATATGCGTCCATAGTATATGCTAATGTGTATATATTGTAAATTAATCGCGGCTTTTCTACAGCTTAGCTAGTAATACATTTTTTATACATTTTCTTGACACTTAATAACTAACGAGTTTTGTAAATAAGCTTGGCTCTAATATAAGTCGAGTCATCAAGCTAATAAGCAGCTCTGTTAAATATTCATGTATTCGTTTTCATTCTGAAGTACTTTTAGAATACTGCTTTATTTCATGTTTTCTACTAATGTGATATTTATAAATAACTTCCTTAACAATCCAACACAGACATTGTAACTGCCTCAAAAGACCGAAGCGTGGGAGTCCTATTACTCGGTCCACCGAACCACGGTTTCACTGAATACACGGAGCTCACTTGATGGAAGGATACTTCACGATTCCGTCCCCATGCATAGAACGCTTTTTATTTAAGCGGTCGAAGATTATAATCGATACGATAAAAAGTCTCTTCGTCAACCTTTCGCGGTATAGGCGGCGATATTAAAACACGCCGCCGCTGCTGAGAGTCGGCGGAGACTTACTTATATTTTGTACAAAGTTTAAAAATATTGTTACTGTTATTATTTTACAGAAATGTTTATGAGAAGAAAAAAAAAGAAGTATATTATAAGAAAGATATAAAGCGAATAGACAGACGTGAGATATGTATGCGAAAGCAAATTAGTCGTAATGTTGCATGATATTCATGTATATCGTTTTCTTTGACAAGAAAGTTTACTTTTACTGTCAATTATTATTTTTTTTAACCAAATATTAATTCACTATTTATTTGCATTAATCTGACTTACAGTTTTCTTTTGTTGATTTGAATTTTCTTAGTTCCTATTTCAAATTACTTGAAATGAGGGACGTATTAGAAAATTGCATTAATTTAAGTTCACTTTTAATTTTGTTCGACGTTTTGGTTGACATGTTCGAAGTTTTTGTTTGTCTGTGTTTCTCTGTGATTTTAAGAAACGAGTGTTTCTTGTCGAATAGGCAATATGTAATCACAGTGAGTTATACAGTAATAAACAGAAGATGGAAGAAAATTTTTGCTTATAATTGTATCCTTTGACTTTGTGATAATAAATAAGAAAAAAATTTCCACCACAGTCGCATGTTGTAACTTTAACATTTAGTGAAGCTTCTAAAAATTATTAAAAAATAATTAAGCCGGTGTGTAAAATTTAAACGTAACTAACTAGTCAAGTTTTTAAATATGCAGCACGTATTCTAAGTTTAACAAAAAAATGTTAATCATTCGGGGATTAGATAAGCGCACATATACATAAACGTCGCGCGTATCGCTCCCACTACTAGTTTTCTTCTTTTTTTTGTAGCACGGGCACAATAAAATGTATTATTATCACCGGCAGTTCCAGTTGCGGTTCGCTACCGGCGCGACGCGACGCGTATGTACACGTGAAACGGCGATAAAGACAGCGAAACGGCCGTTCCGCAATGTCTTTTTAGTGCACCGTGGCACCCAATGCATATGTGATGCTTCCTGGTCTCGTTACGAAAGAATAGAGGAAGGGCCATTCTATGCTTGATTTATGCGCTGTGTTGTTGTATTGAATTTTTTCTTGAAATGTGCGATCGTTGGTTCAATATGAGCATGAAAGGAAAACGTATTTATGATGACGTGAACTCCATTGGTGGTAAGTATTTATAGCTATTCAAGGATAATAGTTGTTTTTCAATATTTGGACTAAATTTTTCTTCAATATCGAATTGTATCATCGTTTAAATTTTTAAAATGATAATTGCAAAAATTACAATAATTGAATACGATTTCATATTTAATAAAGAATGAAATTACTAACCAGATTTCTATTTTGGACTGTTTTTTTAAAAATGAATTCAACAAATTAATCTTCTGTGAATAGTAAAACGTGGATATGAATATAATGAGATGGATATGAGAGTCCTTGAACTCGGTATGAATAAAAAAAGCTCTTTGCGTTCCAATTGAAAAAAGTGAATGGAAAATTTTTCGAATATTTTACTGTTACGAAGATTACATGATTCCAAAAATATCATCTTTCCAGCAATAATAAGTGTTTATTTTTTCAACTGTGAAAAACGACGGTAAATTTGTATTTTGAAATTAATGCAATATATAACGAAAAAAAAAATGTTAGTAAGAAACGAGATATAAATAGCTCATTTCTAGCGAATAACGAAAAACAAACACAACTGTGTATGTGTATTCTGGGCTACTCAATTAGTTTTCTTTTTCTAGTCAACTGCTAATTAGCATATATGAACGATAAGAAAATGAAAAGAGCGTCACAATGTTAAGCGTTATCGCGAAGGGATATCGTGTAAGCCCAAAAGCGTAACAGTTTCGTTTATTACGTTTAAATGAACACACTTATTCAAAAAATCACTATTCAAATATTGCAAATAATAGTTTGATTCGATTTTGTTTATATACTCATTTTTTATTGAGGTTGTGTTTATATGTAGTACACGCGTACTCGTACTACATACGTTTTCTTCATGTGACTAAATGTTAGAAAAGTTATTTATTAATTTTTTTTTTAATTATTTTTTTAAATAAATTGTGTCAATAAAGAATACGTATCTTTCATAGTATTCACTTACAATTTTAATATAACTAGTAATCAATAATCAGTAGCATCAAAATTAGAGTGCAACTTTCAAACTAGTATTAATAACATAAAGTAGTGATATCAAATCATTCCCATGGAATATCATGATATAGAAAATGGATTTTAATTTTGTAAAGATGCTAAGAAACCAAAAATTCTTGTGGTTGCTGCAGATTGTAATATTGTATGAATAAAAGGTTAGTTATTTTTTATTACAGAATAAATATATGTAAGATGATTTATGCAAGACTGCATTGCTTCATATAACCTACTCTTTTTCTAATATTCTGGTTTCATTATTGTTAGAATGCTTCATATGATATTTATCTAAAGCTCTCTTGTGTCCATAAGTATGACATTAAATAATGTTAATATAAAAAGCGTTGAATACTTTCATAAGAAAAATTGTTCATAATAGGAAAAATTCGAAAAGTCGTAAAAAATAACGTCAGTTCTTAACACATACAAATAATTGCCGAAATTCAGAACATTTTGCTGATCATAAATATCGAACCCAATAAAAAATTACCGAATCTTTGGGTTTGGTTTGCTACACATCTATTATTAACCAAATAACTAATCGCACTCGTTGAATCACGTTACAGAAGCGAGAACGAGCGAAAGAGAGTCGAGCAATCATTGCCGATGATGCTTCAACAAAATCAGCGCGATGAACTGGCGGGTAATGCCGATGGCCCAGGATCGAGAGTTGAGCTACCGCGTCAAGTGCGTGGACGTGGAGAGCGAGCGTGTATTCGGCGACGTAGTGGTGACTCGTCGCACCAGTGCCGCCGACTTCAATCTTTATCGCAAGAAACGTCAGAATCTCATACAGCAAGTGCTGGAAACTCCGGATTTTCTTGAGCTAAATCGTGTCAATCGTAAATCAACCGCGAAAAGAAGAAACACGACGATTGTTCAAATCGGTGGTTACGATGAGTTAGCTAACAAGAGGAACGCTTTCAAGATTACCAGGTCTAAGTCGCTTGATTACGACGAGGGGTTTAATAACAGTAGATTTGTCGATGAAATTGATAGAAGCTCGCTGGGATCTGTAGCTGAGAGGAGGAAGAAGGTTAATATTATTTTTTTAATCGCCAAAAAGTGTAAAGAAACATTTTATTATTATATGCCAGGGATATTAGCGCTGCCGTTGTATTTAAATTTTGTATGGTTATTTTGAAAGTAATTTAAAAAAATATCGCTAATTCGATGTTGAATACACAGTTAAACGTCATAAAAATAACTTGCTTCTCAAAATGATTCACTTTTTGTCGGACAGGACAAAGATAGTCGCTGCGCGATAAAAAAAAAAGAAAAGAGAGAAATAGTCATTTGAGAGCGACAATTCAACTCGGATCGAACTAATTGTCCGTGAATATTCGAGAGAGAGAGAGAGAGAGAGAGAGAGAACAATGAAAACAAGCTTTGTTTATTACACTCCGTGAAAATTGATGATGCATTGTAGATCCTGCGACTGCGAAAAATATGATCGCAGTTACAGAGATAGTAAACTTTTTTAGATGCGCATTCATGAGCTTTTTTTATTTACAATGGGCACGGCAACATATTGCACTGTAACATAAAATTTTGATTATCTTTCTTTTTACAATGCTCATCATTAAATAGAAGGTATTACGAAAGTGTACCATGGATAAAACGATTTCATTAAATTAGTTCGCAAAGTTTTATAGACAACTGGAACGGAGCAAACTTTGCAAACGAAGACTATATATCGAACACATCTCTCCACCCACGCGGATTAGTCAACAAATTCTAACGAAATTAATTTCTTTTTTTTTTTTTTCGAAATCCTAATCGTCTCGCCCCCGCAACTCGCAGAGTTACCCGCCACCTCTTCCCGAATTGACGGCATCTCAGGAAACTATTTCATCGCTGGTAGTTCAGCTGCTGGGTGACATCTATGGCGCGGATAACGAGTCTACCCTTGATGGTAGTTCGTCGTGGAAACCGTCGCGTCGGGAGAGACCGTATTTGCAGAGGACACGGCTACAACTGAAAAGTAAGTCACACCTAATGTTTGACTTTCAGACGAGTTCGCTAACGAAGCGTCAACGAACGAGCTGCTTTTTTTTTACTCGGATAGGAATTTTTTGTTCCTGTTTGATTACATTTTTTTTGTGGGGATGACGAAGGTGGGATGTTATCAAGATGATATTACAGATAGAGGAGAAATGTATTTCCAACTTCAAGTTATTTGTACAGTAATTCGTAATATCGAGATGTATTGGCTGAGAAGATGATCTGTCTTCAAAAGTTATGGATGGAATATCGAGATATAACAACTTGGTTTTATTATAGAAATCGATTTTTATTGTATGCATACTTTATATTTTTTTTAAATCGAATATATTTTTCGGTACACTTCACATTTTTATAAAATTGCATTTAACGCCTTTTAAAAAGATAAAAGAAATGCACTAAAAATATCGAATTTATATAGACGCATACTTGAAAAAAAGTACTTTGCTAAGATCACTTTTCGTAGTCAGCTTCTACTTTAACGAAAATTTCAAATTACATCACGAAGTATCGACTGAAATTCCAATTTTCGCAATGTCAAGGTGACACCAATCGAATTAAAGATAATCAAATCAAGTTCTCGTGTTACTTGAAAAAAAAAACCATCCACCCGAGTTCAATAAAGTAACTCATCCAAGCGAAAGAAGAGGGCAAGCAACCAATAAAAAAATTGTACTCAATGTCAAAGCCAAACCATTAAGTAAAGCGTAAAAATCTCCTCGACGCTTGGATGAGAGAAAAAAAAATGAGTTCGCACGTTGTACTTCAAGGCGAACGATTGCGTCACGCGATGGGGTATTAGTGTCGTTTATGCAAACGCGTTGTGGATAAACCTCATTAAATACACACCAGCTCGTAGGATTTGTTCCGTCAATATAATTGTGCGCTCGATGGCTATCGTTTGCACTGCTTTCACCAGTCGCAGCTTTTTGTTGTAATTAAATTGAAAACGCGCGCGTGAAAGCTTTGAATAACACGCTACACCGCTGCTGGGATTTACCAAGGACAATTAGATTACGAGTACGTCAAAGGGCTTTTAATTATATTTTCTGCGAGTGCTGTAGTCGGTTTCGTGTTAATTTTGTAAATGGTGACTGAGTGTATTCGGTTTTGGTGCGCTCGGCAGGTCAAATTTTACTTCCTTTCGAAAATACTTTCTGATGGAGAATGCATAAGTGCAAACAATTTTATTTTAGTAATTCAATTTCAATTAATAAAATGATTGATTATCATAAATTCTCACACAAAATGAAAATTCGATTGAGTATTCAAAAATCTTTCGGACTTCGTTAGTTTGATAGAAGTGTATTTCCGAGGCAATTCTTGGCAAGCAATCTCGGTGGAAATATTGGACATGTTTCGCCGCCTTTTGGAGCGACTTCTTTGATACCTCACTTTGAACGGAAATTGCAAGTGGTTTCAGAGTGCATTGAGTCACCTAACGTTTCTTTTATGTGTATTGAATTGCATTCTATATTTTTTAAGAAAAGGTTTCAACAATTTTCAATACATAATAAGTAAAAAAAAATTTGCTTAGTTACAAGCTCCATTATATTCCGTGTAACTATAACAAACGAGCAATTGAAAAAGAAAAGACAAGCAGTAAGCTCACCCCTACTCAAACTATAGATACACCGTGGGCATCAGCGGATTTTTCCTCAATTCAGCGCATGTCTATCTATCCCTCAAAGAAGCATCGTATACCTGCCAAGGGGGCCGCAGCGACGACGACTACGACGACGATGACGACGACGACGATAAATTGAAGTGGTGCGCACGAGATAAAGCGAGTGAGCTGCTCGAGAGTCAACGAGGTCATGTCTACCCGCGACGAGCGTGTATATGCTCTTCATTTTCTTTCTTCATTTTCTTTTTTTTTTCGCTCGTCTCTTTTTCTCTCTCTACCCTACGTCTAATATCGTCGATATATACTTTGATGAGCCTTTTTATTCGAGCTTTTATTTCCCGCACATGCTTACGTAAAGAAAATGAGACGAAGCTCCTCGTTTGTTCGTATTTTGTTGTTGTTGTGTTCTCTGCTCGTCAATTTTTCTTTTGTCGGGCTTGAAATTAATTTATGCGAAGATGCTGTATGGGAGAAAGTGATTGTATAACGAAGAAGGTTTCTATTTATGAGAATTTTGCCGTTAAAAGTACAGTGTATAGCAATATTCCAGTTCTCATTTTTCTACCTCGCCAATGACGCACTGTTGAAGTAGCTTCTTGGTCGTGCAAATAGAAGTAGTCGTAAAAATTTTAGAACTCACTTTTGATTTAACCTTTTCGAGAAGCTCGTATTTTTCTGAGTAGCTTCTTCATCGCTGCGAAGTAAAGCTACTTCAAGTTTACTGTGTCGAAAAAGAAAGGAAAAAGTACATAGAAGTCGTTTAAAGCTTAAAAATAAAAGATTATTACAGAATTTTAATATTTAATCATGCAATATTTATTTACTTAATTTTTCGCCGCTAGTTTACTTGGCAGTTTAACGAAGGTTACAGCTTACGAAGATGAGGGCAATCCCAATTGGGATTGCCCTCATCTTCGTAAGCTATAACCTTTGTTAAACAATGGAGGGTGCTACTAATTACAATTTACTTGGCAGTTTAAACAGGCAGTAGAATTAAGTTAGAATTTGAATGTCATATTTATATTCACCTATATATGAAGAGAATTTTTGATGTCATGTCTTCTAAATAGTGTATTACTTTAAAATCTACAGATCTAAAATTTGCATCTAATTTTAGGTTTCTAACATTTTGTAAATCGGTAATCTGATTTCTAAAGCTTTTTAGAGCTACTAGCTGCGTCGTTTGATTAAGCAATAAATTATGCTTTATAGAACGAAAGTAGCTTATGTGTGACTTTTATCGCCAAAAAACGGTTTTAAAAAGAGAAAAAATTAAATTCTTAAGAAAAAGATACAATGAATACGAAAAAAAGCGTAATTACATAAACAAGTATCGTATTTTTATCTTCATTATAAATATATTACATAATACCTATAAGAAAATGTAAAAGAATTAAATTGCATCGCAAAAAGTTAGCTAGAATTCTTTTTGTAATATTGAAGGTAACTTTGTTAAGCCAAGATAAGCTACTAATTACACCGCTGGGAGGTGTAACAAAACAATTTCAGAAAATTTCCATCCAAGTCTCTATACAACCAAGGATCTACAACGACTAGAATATGAATCCATTTTATTAACAAATAAGCTTTTGAACGCCCAAATAAAGTAAAATCCCAAATATAATCAATCGCATTAGACAAACGATTTCCGGTAGATAATCAGACAACATTACAAAAAAAAAATAAAATAAAAAGGAAAGTCAAGAGCGGTTTGGTGCGTGGCCGGTGAGAATTGAATGGATGGCGATGAATAGAGTACACGCGCAGGCGATTGACAGTACGGGATTGTCGATTCATTCAATGATCGTTTCAGAGGATTTCCATTTGTCTTGTTCGATCGTGCTTTGTCATTAACGCGCTACACCAAAAAATGGTATTCTCTTGTATTTACGCGAGATTGGATTTTCGTGCACGTACTGGGTACATTGTTGGTACGATGAGCTCGATGATTGATTACTATTTGACGGTCTAGTTAATTTGTTGGTGATTAATCAATTATGCGTGATGTATGAGTATTTGGAAAATTTTCCTTGAACTATATAATTAAAATCGTCATTGCTAGCAGTGATTAAGTTTCTGTGGCAGGGGTTGAAATGTAGAAATATTATGAGAATAATTTTCAATCGTCGAATTAAAAGTAACTGAACAAGACTATTCCATTTTATTTAACAAAGCGATGTACAAAACTACTATCCGCTAAAAAGCATCCTATCTTTCTCCGAATCTTATTATCAACTCAGCAAATAACGAGCTCGCATCCTTTCTTCCGACAGGCACAGCCGAGCTACGAGTACTTCTGGGTTCCTTACGCGAGCACGTAAGCCACACTGGTTGTTTACTGCTCCGCCAGTTGAGACGTCGAGACTACCTGAAAGCAAGGTACGAACGACTCTGCGACGTTGTCACCGCTCATCTCCAGGCACACAGCAGCAAACGCAGTGAGTATTCGTATCTATAAAAGATACAATTAAATTGACGGGTTTATTCATCGCTGAAGCTTTCGTGTTCGTTGAATATTTTCCAAATGAAAGCCTTACGTAAAGGCTTTTGGAAAAGTCAGTTGTTGCACAATAAGTGCCTCGTCAATTTATTCATGTCATTGCCATGCGGCATATCATACGCAAAATTACGTAAAGAAGATCGACGCTGGTTTTACTTGAAAAGTTCAGCGACCTGCTATTCGGATGCTTGGTGTACACTCGAAGGAAATTGATTCTGTCCACTTTTTGAATTTTTTCCTATGCTAGCCAATGTTAAAATTCAAATAAGTGGACAGAATCAATTTCCGTCGAGTGTACTTGCCGGTACTTGTCTCGAGATTTCGCGAAGCAACGATACGGAAATTGCGTGCGAATCCTGATGAATCAAAGCTTTCGAGGCAGTTGCTGCTGTCGACCTCAATAGTTACACTCTCTTGAAATAGAAAAAGAGTTATGTAAGATTGTTGTGTTTAGTGAAAAATTATTTAAGGCATTTTTTCATAAAGGTATACAACTACGAAAATTATTTTAAAAATTTTCAGTACGTAATTTAATTTTTTCATCTTCTGTGATACAAGTCAATGAGTAACCTTATACAATTATGTACAAGATATATAAGGTATGTAAGGTGAACCTCGTAACGCTATATATTAATTATTCCAGTTATTGAAGTATTCCAATTATTTTCAAAATAAACATTTATTTTTAAGTTCAATATTGTCAAAAGATTTATCACGTTGAAAATTTATGCTTTATAAGTATGTTTGAATACTGAAAATTGACTTCATAAAATTGATCGTGCGGGAACTTATTTTCAAGCTCATGAAACCAGTTTTAAAACAGCTCTCATACGTTAAAAAATCAACTTGCTTACGCTGGAAAGTTATGATGGTTTGCGCAAAACCACCTGAAAGGTATATTCAAAAGTTCATTATTATTGATAAATTAAGCACTAATTCTCATGCATATAACACTATAATAATAATACGAATCTAAGCGAACCACCCGACACTACCAAAATTAAATTCAATTAAATCAGCTCGCACGCGGAATACCCGGCAATATTCAACGCGCATGCATAATAAGAAAACCCATTCATCCATCTATCCATCCATCCATCCATCAGAGAGAGAACTTGACATGTCTAACAAGATTATTTCTCGCTCATTAACATTCGAAGTCTGCAACCGTCTGTGCTATTCGTAGACCAATATAATCGAATCCAAATGTGAGCGAGAACCCGCGCATGAAATCAGCAGTTAGTCTGCGAGGGAGAGAGAGAGAGAGAGAGAGAGAGAGAGAAATCTTTGGCACTCACGTCCGCGTGCTCGCGCTCACGTTGATCAATAATATACTCGTATAGAGTGCGCTTGCTCTGAACTGTTAGTTTTCCTTATCATGCCGACCGAAACTTCGCTTTACGCGCGCTCTGCGTGTTGTACTGTTTGATTAGTTTGATCATTAACGTTTATACGAGTTAAGGGGGAGGATTTTCGTCGCGAGGATATCATTAACGTACTAATACTCGTACGCGTTAGGGTTATTTATAACTTCGATGATAATTGGTAGAGTTGAGAATTGAAAGTTGAGAGATAAACAATTGCGTACTGTTAATTTATGTAGGATGATGCTTCGCGATGAAAATGTTTCGGGTCGTCAACTTTGCTGTGATGCGTTCGCAGAAATGGCACTCGACGTGATTTACGTCGAATATTTACATGTACATTCAATGTTCCGAAGGGATTTATGTCTATGGGACGTCGAGTTGTTGCGCGCTTTATGACAAAATGCCGTTTATCAAATTAGTCGCGCGTTCGTTTGTTATTGCTCGTGACAGCGTGGAAATAATCGAGTGGAATGTCATTTTAATAACTTTTGTTTTACATATTTGTATTTTTTGAAATGATAGGATTTTTCAAAGAAGATAGATTTCTAATTTGACGACTAATCCATTTAGAACGTCTTGAAAATCTTTATCTGATTATTGCTAACTTCGGCTGACTATAGCGCGACGTTACTACTGATTCTATTGCAGACTCTGCCAATTTTAATTAGCAATAACTTCAAACATTACTTCACTCTGTTATGAAAAACTCACACATAATATTTCTGAAAAACACGCAAACGAATATATAAATTCACTGACCAAAAATAAACACCTCTACGTCACGTGGAAACCCGAAACGCAAGAAGGAAACATCGTAGGAGACCGCGGCGTCGGCTCTCGCAGGGAAGATATAACAACCGCAGGGCATTAGATACGCGTGGGTGGCATTGTTCACATGTATCAAGTAATAGTAACGCATGCAACGCGCGTGAGCCAAGTACGTTGCTTGGGAATTGAGTTGTTGAAGTATACAGCGAGATAGAAATAAAAAGTTTATCATCATAATATTTTGTATTTAATTAGCTTTTATAGTTGTTGACCGAAATTTCAAAGATCATCGATGACCTGCTTTGATGGCTTCGAGAGAACTTGAAATCTTTTATTTACTTTATATGAGACAAGATTAATATCGTTGGCGTGACAACTGATTATAAAAGTTTATTTCGAAGTCCGCGACGATAAAAAATGAGAATTTGATTAAATAATCGAATACTCGCGATATGAAAAAACCAAGGTAGACATACAACACACAGTATATTGAGGTCTATACCCTAAAAACGTTTTCCACGCGCGCGCAGTGTATTCACAACACAGTCATCTGGAAGAAAAAAAAATAGGAACGTAACGTCGTAATACTCCGCACGTGGATATAGACGAAAAAAGAAAATGTAAGGGGCTGGTGTTAGTAGTAGACACGCACGATACAATTTTCTTTCCGCGCCAAATCGTGAGGCGTATTTGGCCTCTCTCTCTTTCTCTCTCCCTTAAACGTCGACGGGTCGCGCGCGCGTTCATCCCCCTCTCATTCGATTCTGTCGCGCCGTAAAGACGCGCTATGCCGTCTGGACTTCCCCCCCCCCCTCTCTCTCTCTCTCTCTCTCTTCGTGTTGTATGCGTGTGCTCGTATCTTGAGAAATCTTTCATGAGCTAGCGCTCGAATTTTTAATGTTTATACACGATGGTGTCGTGAGATTAGCAAAGATTCCAATTTGTCATTTCGCTTGCGGAGGGTAATGAGGAATGCTGTGGAGTATGCGTTTGTTGAATATTTTTTTTGGAGCAATATTAGAATTTTGATAGACCTTTCATCCGTTTTAGACGGGAAAAATTTCGATCGAAAAATTGCATTTTGTATGATTTTATTTGAAGAAATATAAATTTTATAACAAAAATTATAAAAAACTCAAATTCATCAAAAAAAAATTGAAGAGGATTTTTCTAAACTTCTAAATCCCACAATCCAATCTCAATCCATTTCAATCACAACCACCGACAAATAAGTTATGCAAAAATGTCATCCCATCAAATTCTCATCCATTAAAACTTCAACGACGCGAACGAATTTCCTCTGTCTCTCTCTCTCTCTCTCTCTCTCTCTCTCTCTCTCT
>JAWWMK010025359.1:0-16005 GCA_035047105.1 Galeopsomyia nigrocyanea
GTAAGTACCGGCTCGAGTTCTCTCATATTCTCTCTCTGTTGCCAACCGCTTATCTCTCTCACGGCGTGCGCTCTATACTTCATGTATTTAACTATTTGCTTGATTCACATAAATCAGTATTTGTTCTAATTGCTTTCTGTTATTACGCGCCTGACTCTCAACCAAAAACCCCATTACAGTTTGCAAAGAAATTATTAAAAATGTTACAGATATCTTCTGGATTTTCGCACTTGATTTCATTATGTTGTATTTAACCAATTTTATTTAATTTTTTTCCTATTCAATTTACTATTGATATTGTTCCATACGTTCTTACTGTCTTTTGCAATTTTATTGAACGTTCTTATTTCAAATTTATGTTTAGCATCCTTTATAACTTTACTTAAAATTCTATCGTATTGTCTGCATTCAAATTGTAGTTTAGCATTCTTAGGAGATTTATGCCATAAGCAGCAAAAAGTCTCTTTGGTATTGCATGAAATCATTATCCCCTTAGTTATCCAATTTTTGGGAGGCGAGAATTTGCTGCTATTTTTTTAGACTGTTTTAGTAGATTTAATTATGATGCACTTTATCATATTGATCAAGGCGTTACAGGTATGTTCTGGGTCACATAGTGCTGATATCATTTGCCAATTCTGTTTTGAAGCTAAGGATTGTAACTTTTTATAGTCAACGAACTTTTTATTATAATTATTGTCGATCTTGTTTTTTTTACGTTTAATGTTACGATTAATGGCAAGTGATCGGTGAAAAATTGCATTATTTTGTAAGAATTATAGCTGTAAGTAGATTTGGCAAAAATATTATCAACACATGTTCCCTTGTTGTTATTTGTAGCATTGGGTAAATTTTTTTGATGCCACCCAGATTTTTTTTTCATGTTTTAAACTCATTTTATCAGTATTTTAAGCTTTTATCAGACCTAAGTTCAAGATGCTCCATGCGCATTCCACTTTGACCAAAATGATTGTTCAAGAGCACATTCTCTTTCTTGAAACTCATAGAATAAAAGTTACTTACTCAAAAATTTGTTGATTAATCATGTCCTTAACTACATCACAAAAGCATAAAAATCATCAATAAAGCCATAAAAATCATCAATTTACCATGTTTTCGACTGTATCTCATGAGCCACTGTAGTCCTGATTTGATGTATAAATTTTTGAGTAAGTAAGTTTCATTCTTTGAGTTTCAACGAAGAAAAAGAGCACTCCCAAATTTATTTTGATCAAAATTGAATGGGCATGGAACATTTCGAACCCAAGAAAACACCAAGCTGAGAAAAATGCATTTTAAGTGAAAGAGTGATAAAATTCTTTCATTCTATTATAAAAACAATATCAATCTACTCTTTGAATTAATTCATGGTTGACTCTCTTCAGCACTTTTATTACTACTTTATTTAAATGTCTAATATACTTTCATTCTTCAACTGCTGTCACTCGAGCACTCACATATATAGCATAACTCCATATTATATACCCTATAGTCCAATATTCAATAAAAGTTGATCCGCATTCTCACAATGTGCTGGTTGATTTTCTGCTATGTAGCGATGTTTTTTACTTTTTCACTAATAATGTGGAATAAAAATCTCAAAATCTCAGCATTCAATAATAAAAATCCTATCTGGCCAAATAAAAATAGAAATTCAGTTTCACAGTTACTCAGCAATTTAATCAAAATCTTGAAGGACCTGATGATTCTTCTTAGCTGCAGACAACAATCTATTTACTTTTTGTTCACCTACCTACAAAATAAAAATAACCACAAAGCACTTGGTTCTTGAAAATAAAAGCATAAAAGCTGGAAAGAAATAGAAATTTACTTATCTAGAACTGCAGCTTATACTCTTTTTACACTAAAACTTCTTTTTCTATCTGATTATTAAACAAATCAGTTTGGAATACCTTTATTTTTGTTTATACAAGTCTATACCATGAACACTTGTGTTTATTGCAGAACACTGATTGGTCTGTGAAGTGTGACATTGATTCACTCGCAATCAGCCAGCTTCAGCGCTTTCGACTGGCCAAGAATTTCAGACGGAAATCCAGATTTTTCCCTATGAAATTCTTGGCCAGTCGACAGCGCTGGCCAGCTTCACAGCAGTACCCAGGCTCAGTCACTAACCTGCCACTGGGCTATGTGCATGGACAAGGTTTGGGCTTCGTTTATGCAAGACTACAGAAATTTTAATTTATTGATATGAATGTAATTTGAATAGTTTATTACGAACAGTTTATATAACTTTTTGGTAATGTTTAGAGAATAACTTTACAGAAAACACTATTATATGCTTTTTATAGAATATCAAGATAATAAATTGAAAACAACAAGATAATAAATTAATTATTTTATTAAAATACTACTTGTTTATTTATCACTTTTCCGTGAAAAAAATTATTTGCCATATTAGGATTTGGTTTCTATATTCTAGAATAGATAAAGAATATATTTCTATAATTAAAAAAAAATTGATTTTTCCGTCGAATTTCACTAGAACGCTACCTTAATAGAACTCAATTAAATAATAACTTTATCATCTTACATATAAATATAAGAAGCCTAAATAAAAATATGAATAATCTGAATGTTTATGTTAAAAGACTACATCACAAACCTAATGTCATTGTTTGCACAGAGACTTGGAATATTGCTTACCATAATATTTTTAAATTTGAAAATTATGATACATATTATAATCAAGGTTCTATCAACAAATCAGATGTTGTTGTCATTTCCGTTGATTCTAGTTAAATTACAGTATCGAACATGAAACTATATCTAAACTAAATGTACTGAGTTGTATTGTTAGTATAAATAAGTTCAATATTAAAATCTCCGGAGTATATAGATGCCATGATTACGACAAATCCTCCTTTATAAACCAACTTAATGAATTCATTAAAAAAAATAACAATGTTAAGAACCATTATAGTGGGTGATTTTAATATTGACCTGCTAGATCGAGACAGCGAAGACCATGAACATATTCTCAATATGTTTATGAATGAATATATGCCTTTGTTTCATAATATCACGAGTATCCATTTCATTGAACATCATACGGTAAAGATGGGTTTTCATTGTCAACAGAGTTAAGCTCCCACAAATAAATGAATTGTTTTTATCAATCTGACATGTCTATTGATGACGAGTTTGATTCGCTTGAGGCACGTCTTCAAATAAACAAAACAATTTTTAAACATACGACAGATCGTTTAAAACCTTAATCTTCACTCTTTGAAATGAGCCATCATACGAAAATTGTATAATAATCAACCTGAGGTATAATGCACTTTGAGCGAACAAGTTTTTGCACACTTTTGGACAATTTTATCCTTCAAGTTAAACGTCAATTGAAAGCGAATGGTCCGAGATACTCTTACTAAACTTCGCAGTCGTATTCATCTTGAGAAAATCTAAAACTGATTCAATTTTGAAGCTCATTGATAGATTTTTCTGGAAGTTATTTTACTTTTTGCCGATAGACAATTTTTTTCATTTCATGCAAAAAAGAAGATGGTTTAAAACTGCGATAGCTCTGCTTGGAAATGGTTGAATTTATCGTATGACAACTGATTTTGAAAAGAACAGAAAGAGCTTTAAAATGAGCCATCATACGATGAATTTGACTATTTCTAAGCCGAGTTATCGCATTTTGACCTCGAAAACATAGAAAAACATCAAAATTAGTCAATCGAAAATTTTCACCATTACAAAGCTTTCTCTTCGAGAAAGCAATAAGTTCTTTTTTCAATAATTTTAGAGTTTCGATAAGTGAAAAAAAGTTTTTCACAAGCATTTGAAGACGTGATGGGCCCAATTTTTTTTGATTCTATATGTCAAATACTATGTAAAGATGGTTCAAGCAAGAGCGTGCAAATATTGGCACGGTGCCGAATTGTTATACTTTTTTATGAAATTTCTCATATAGTTGATCAATGGTATTAAAATGAAACGTACCTTTCAACGTATTTAAAAAAAGTACTTAAAGACTTGAGGAAAACTGTCATACGCTCCATACACGTGAACTTCACAGTCATTATATGGAACAGGATTATGTGTTTCACAGAATGAATGATTGAGAAATTTAAAAACTCATCAGTGATTATTTATCAATATAAAATGCTGATAATGTCTAATCTGCAATGTCACTTGCAATTATGAAAGCCATATACAGAGTGCTTGATCTACAAATTCGAGACAGTCCAACACAGACTATTTAAATATATTGCGATAAAGCAAGGTATACCAATACCTTTGGTTGTCATGATATAGCATATTTTATTCTGAGATTGATATGACTAACATTTAAGTTTTTCCATTAAGTAGAAGATTACCTATATTTTGATGTATACTTTGTACCATATGAGTCGTTACCGAGATTGCATCGGATTCAGAAGCTCTCGTAGAAGTTAAACTCTTTCAGAATCTTAGAACTTGATAATTGTATCAGTAGAATAGGATATCATTCGGCTCTAAATCCATTAAAAAGGCAGTAGAAAGACTTTTCTAGCGATTTACAAGTCTTGAGCTTTCCGAATTTAAGTCGACTGTACGTTCACTTTCATAAGAATATTAAGCTATGTTGCAACCTCAAAAATTACTGCCTATAGTAATTGTTTTATATATAATATTTATATTTTTTATTTTCATATTTACCAATGTGTCTACATACACACATTTTAATAAATACCAATACAAAATATAACGATAACTCGGGCATAGTGGAGATCCTGAAGAGTAATTATGAAGTAAATTCGTAGTAAATACATGGTGCAGCAACAGCCTACGTAGAGTCGCTGTTTAAATCCTTGTTGTAGACATCATTGATGATCTTGTAGCTGCCGTAGCTGATAGTTTCAATCACTTTGCGACTCAGAAATTGCACAAACAGAGCGAATTTCTGGAGTTATATTAACGATCACTGTCTACGACAAATTTAACTTCAACGAGTTAAAATTCTATGGAAATAATATTCGAAAGATTGTAAAGTACATTTTCATAGCTTTCAATTTGGATTTTTGATCCAGTATCGTTTAGTATTTTGAAGCATTTTAACTAAAAATTAATAAATATGTCAGGTAAAACGTTGTCTCTTTGATGAATACCTAACAATCAAATCTACCAAAAATGTATAAAACCAGTGGCAGCAAGCGAGGCATCCTCTACTAGTATGTAATTAAATGAATATTATCATTCAGTTTTTCTGATTTATTGAAGAGTGGTTATAAATATATGTATTAGAATGTGATTTTAATATGTAAGCTGGATGTTCTATTTATATGAAATAATACTGTTCTTCATTTTTAGGTTACAGAATTATTCGTTACAACTTACTTTGTATCTAATGATTCTGGAAAAATATCATCACAAAGTGGATTGCATATTCCGATTCAACCAGGATCATTTTTTAATGGAAAATTAAAGATTAGATGTAGTGCATCTATATACGATATTTATTGGCAAAGTACTGAAGTTAGCGCAGAAGAAGAAAAAGTAAAAACAAATTATCCAAAATCGAATAGTAACGTTATTGGGATAAACTATCACCAACCGCCACCAAATTTTCAATTAGGTCAAAAAAAATTGAATGGGGAAATTGATATAAAAGGTAAAACTTACAAAATTATGCTAGATCGTGTGTTATATCATGATTTTTTCTATTTGATAATTCTGATCTCAAAAACGTTGAAATTTATTTCTATAAGAATTAATAGTTTAATAACTAGATAAGAATAGAAATTTTAGATAGTAAAACTTATGTATTAGGAGAGGCTAAGCGAAAAAAAAACAAAAGATATCTCAGAAAGTTTTTTGTGGTAATTCGTTGCTAGGAGTTCATGATACCACTACCCTATAGTGGCAGCTGAGTGAGCCTTGGCGATTTGGCTCGAGTTCAATGGTGGTCTTGCTTGCGCCTCGCCACTGTGCTGCTAGGCTGCTGGGACGCACTTTCGAGTCCAACGATTTGGTTTATTTCACCTTGAAGGTGCCACTCACGACTAGTTATAAGGCAAGAATACAAAAGTATACAATGTTTGATGACAGAAAGAAGTATAGCAAAATTATTTTACGACAATATAGGAGTCAATTGCTGAACGATAAACGTTAGATAGGATGTTGCAAAAAAGACACAGAAATCAAACTAATTAATATTATAGAATACATTGTGGTATTGGTATATAGATATACATTGTTATATTCATCCACTAAGCAAAAACATTTAAGCACTTAAGCAATAAGCATACCAAATTGAGAATTATGGTATATCGTATCGTATATCATATATCAAATCAAAACGTCGCATCTCAAAAATATAACGCTCGCTTTTCATGTGGTTCGTGTACCTCTTTACGCAATGGCTCGCCTATGATGGTTGATATGGAAATTTGGAACCACCATTGGTTAGGGGCCACCGAGAGCTATAAATTAAAATTATTACATGGTCATGTCCTTGGTTATGGGCCGCGATAAAACCCACGGTTTCCCAAGAAAAATAAAAATTTGGTTTCTCCGTTCATGCTCCGCCGTTCCTCCGTCCAAAAGGTTTTACTTGTCCTTTATTCAATGGTTCTTCCTGTTGATTAGAATCGAAATTTGAAACCATCATTGGTTAGCAGGTACCAAGAGTTATCCATTTAATTTATCGCATGGTCATGTCCATGGCCATCGTTCGAGATAAAGCCCATTATCCATTCATAATCCGTCGTTCCGGCGTTTCTCCGTCTAATCTGTTCCAACTCAATTTCTGGTGTTACCAGTATATCTTCAATATATTTGATACATTTATATACATATTATATATATTACATATATACATATATTAGGATGTATTCGGTATATTTCGATATTCATTTATTTATTTATTTATTTATTTAAAACCAATACAATACAGCAGATACAACTAGTACTAGACTAGATCTCTCTTCCAGACCACAGAAGAGGTCGACCCTCTTGTTCGTGGGATTGGATACAATAAAAAATCTTACCTACTAACCTTAAAACTAAATAATAATAGAAATAAGAATACAGAAGTTTTGAAAACTAACATTGCATATATCTTATTTACTTGTTTGCTTGTTTTATTTTTTCTACTCTATACATGACATATAATACGTTCTTAATAATCCATTCTTTCAATTTTCTCTTTATATGTTTCTTACTACATTCAAGTTTTTTTAAGTCATTAGATAACAAATTACAATATTTGATTGCCACTACATATAAACTATTTCTAAATAAAGTTTTTTTAATTTTTAGTAATATTATACTTTTAGTTCTTGTTTTACTTATCGAGTTTACATACTTGTTTTTCAATTCATCATAGTATGAACATAGTGATTCTAGCGCAAAAGCTTGATCAAGTTTCAGTGGATGAATTTTAAGTGCACATTTGTTTTTACTAATTATTTTTATTAGTTTATTTTTCAGACTTTGTAGTGGATGTAATTTACTTGTAGAAGTATACTTTACTATTACTTATACTTCCCCATGCTCGAATACCATAGTTCATCATTCCATTAAAATAAGCATAGTAAATTAGCATCATTATTTTAGTGCTTAAGAATCTGGCCTATTTGTAAAAAATAAACACTAGGTACTTTGTTCTATTAACTATATAATTTATGTGATGACTCCATTTCAGATTATAATCGATATATACACAGAGATATTTATACGATTCAACTCTTTTTAAAGGTTTATTATGTATCTTAATTTCTATACTTTCAAAAACGCTATCATTATAGCTCCCAAATGCTATAAATACTGTTTTGTCAATATTTAGTATTAATTTATTTACCATTAACCAGTTTGCTACTTCATCTAAGAGTACATTCATTTTCTTAACGGTTTCATCCCATTTTTCATCACTAGTTATCATAGCTGTGTCATCAGCATAGGCTATCACAGATTCTTTAGGCATTATATCAAGTAAATAATTAATATAAAGTATGAAAAGTAAACGTCCAAGTATGGTACCCTTAGGTACACCAATATCAATATGTTTATAATTACTTTTTTCTTTATTAATTCTTACTCTCTGTTTCCTGTTAACGGGAAGTGGGAGCCAGTTACAGGAATCTACTTTGAATATTCTGTTTTATTTAATTAATTTTGAACTTTTTGCAAATGTCTGTATCATCCACCATTCGAATTTGTTTAAGGAATGGTGGATGATATAGATATTTGCAAAAAGTTCAAAATTGAATAAATAAAATCGAATATTCAAAAGTGTCGGTAACTATGTATTCTATATGGACCTTCTCCTTCCCCTTAAATAAGTAACTCTTTATATTGTCATAAGCTTTACCACGAATACCATATCTGTATAGCTTTCTTAGTAAAATGCTATGATCAACAGTACTACAGCGACTAAAAAGACTTTGACTCTATGTTACACATAGTATTTCGATTGTGATTGTCCTGAAGATGGGATGTTTTTCAATCCGAAACGCCGACATATTTACTCAATAAACAATTGTTACTCCAAGTTGGATAAATGAGTTCATTCTCTATTACCTTCAACATTCAAAAAGTCACAAACTAATAAAATACCTCAAACAAAGATTTCTATTAAACAAAAAAATAATGACGAGATACCTATTGTTTTTAAAATAAAAAGTACAATATTTCTTCAAAGTAACTATAAATCTAAGAATCAAAAAACGCGGTAGCGTTTTGAGGCAAGTAGCCTCGCAGCGTACCGACGTTTATATCACAATCCATAGCCTGGCACGCTTTCGTGATTTGATGATATAACCTCCTTGAAACATTTTGAACTGCTTTAAATAGTTTATACCGATGAGATATCACGAAAGAACTGTACAATTTCAAATTTGTAGTAATCGGATCATTATTGAATTATTTATTCAATGCTGAAATTTCGCGATGACGAAAAAATCTCGGTTCTGTTCTGCTTTGATACCAATGTATCCGGTAATGAACTTCCGATCATGCGCAGTGCGTTAGGTAGAGCTGTATATATTACGTTAAATACGTTAAAATTCTCCATTCATAAAGTGTTAGGCTAGGAGGTTATACATGATTTTCATCGATTGCATTGTTACTAATATTTTATAATATAATATTACGCATGCATCCACAAGATAAAATATTTGTAGGTTACAAATCACGACACAATATTAATTTCTACGTAGTAATTCAAACGTTATTGTGTGTTTTCAATCAATTGTTTATCAATGAGTTATATTTTTGAAACTATCTAAGGGGACCAGCTAGTGTTAAACAGGACAAATTCAAAATTTTCTTTATTAGCGTGTAAAAATCGTTCTAATGAAGATATCATTATAAAACTTTCACCTTAAAGTGCTCGGTGTGGCTTTTATTTTCTTCTCTATAAGTCTCAAAATCTCAATTAGGGACCCCAGAAAGTTCCCTAAAGCGTAACATCTTATTTTTTGAAAAATCTCAGCACGGTGCACGATTCCAAACGTTAGAATGAACGAAAATCATTTCAGGAGACATCATTGTTTTCTTTAGCTTTCTACTTGGAAATGAGCCGACCACTTTTAAAAAAGAATTGATTTTTCCATTTTTTCAGATAATTTAGAAAAAAGAAATGGTAAAAAAAATTTTTTTTTCTGAATTGCCTGAAAAAAATGGCGCAGCACACTAGAACAGGATGTATATAGTACACAGACCAGAGGCAGAGGGCGCTACACCTGCCGCTCGTTCAACTTTTTCCACGAAATTCGAGCTCGCTGGAAAATTCGAATTTTCGCCGGAAAATTCCGGATTGTGAAAATTCTTCAATTCCAGGAGTCTTTCAATCGAATTTTGACAGAAAAGATCGTAGCCCAGATGTGGTCTCGAACCCACGACCTTTGGATCATGAGTCGAGCACGTTAACCACTAGAACCACGGAAGCGCCTCTGATATGTATGGAGGGGCCTTAATTACGTTAATAATTGACAAATCTACCAAGATCACTTATAACGATGATAAGTGACCATTATAATCTGGGGATTGATACAATCATACCTCACGAATGAGATGCACATACACATGCACGACATTCCCTTACGTAAAAGTTCTATACAAAACTATGCAGATAATCATGCAGAGAATTGTATAGATAACCGGATAGAAAATGCGTATGATTTCTTATAGAAAATTGTATAAAGATTCATACAGAAATATCTGTAGGATTTTCTACAGATATGAAGGACACCATATCTTTACAATTGCAAACCAATTTCTCCAGGAAAATGTACAGAAGATCCTGTAGGGAATCGGTACCCATTATTTGAGTTGATCTCGATAATTGTTCTGCACATATTTGCATAGATATTTCTATGAAAAATTGTATAAAAATATTAGCACAAAAATTTATAGGGATTCTTACAGATTTTTGTGTATATACATGAATGGAAAAGTTTTGTGATAAATCATTGGAAAAATCGGGCAAAGATTTGTGTAGGTAAACCTATAGAAAAATGTGTACGTCCATATGCAAATAATGGTACACCGTTTTTTCACAAAACTACGTGCACAGACTTAAATTGAAAAACCTGCGCTACAGATATATATATATATATATATGGAAAAAACTGGGTTTTTTACATTTTTTTTTCTCCGGGTCTAAAAAAGCTATCGATACTGGGTTGGCGGGATTATATTTTGTATGTAACCTTCTTTTGCTGTGATTTTTTTCAAAAATATATATGTAGGAACAAATCTAAAAAAAATATTTAAACTTTCAAACCTCTCTGAAAATTAGCCGTTATAGGGTGCAGGGCCAGATTTTTGTATAGAGGTCACAATTCTTCCACTCTACCTGCCCCAATCATTTTTAAATCGCTAGGAATGGTGCACCATTTTCAAAAATAAAAAAAAAAACAGTTTTTTGTGGTTTTTGGCTGATAGCGCTTGACCTAATGTAGCTGCACTAAAACTGATGTTACCATCGTGTTCTACGGGAAAAAATACATCAAAAATATGTATCATTAATCCTTTCGACTACTTCCCAATCACAAGGATACCAAACAATAGAAAAGCAGACCACAGCTACCGTAGCAAAAAGTCCCCCAACCTTCATCTAAGATTTTTTTAAGATTAATTAACGATATTTATTGCCAGAGTTCTACATATTCTTTCGTATTTTTTCCCGTAGAATACGATGGTAACATCAGCTTTATCATAGCTGTCTTTGATCCAACGCTACCGGTGAAAACCCACTTAAAAACTTGGTTTTTTTTCTTCTTTCCAATTTTAAGCATTTTTGGCATCATGTAGTTCTCAACGTTGTTCGGAAATGAATGAAATATCTTTTTCGTTATAATTTATCATATATATCACTAATTTTCTCTGATAAAAATCTATTTTTGTACCTTGAGCTACCTTTAAACAAAAACTCCATTTCTTAAATGTCTTTTTTTAAATGAATTTTCTACTTCTTTCAAATTATTACATTTCATAACCTTTACATTGCAAAGGACCGTATTCAAATGGAAATTAATGAGCAATATGAATCGGTACACACATACATCGTATTGTATATTGCCTCCAATTAAATATATACACGGTGATTCACAAACATTAAAGGAAATTGATATCGCTGTATTCGTCTTGAAAAGTTATTTAGGATGCCATTATTAATTTTTTTTTCGGTAATTAGGTAATTAGATAATTAGGTTCAAAGAGCGGCCAATCAGTGCACGGCTTTGGAAGTATGGACGCTCGCTGGCGAGCGCGGAGCGGTGAGGGGGGCAAGCATGCGCATGCCACGGCTGAACGAAAGCGATACTCAATCTTGATGCGCGGCATCAGTTCCCCACGTCGACGGATTGAAATACGTTTTCATGCTTCGTGTGATAGCGATTGACCGATCGTATTGATGATATCAAATTATGAGGGTGCACGAGCTGTTAAAACATTAATGGATCGATAATAATAATTAACCTGAAAATGTATTGCGAGGCAAATTACTACCTCATAACATTGGCGAGAAAGTGATAGTGCAACTAAGCACAGACGTGCTATCACGCGTACGATTGATAGCAAGAGAGAGCATCGCGACGTCACTTCCAATTTGTTTCTCCGAAATTAAACCACACGATTGCAGCACGCGACACCAAAAGCGAGTCGTAATTAGAGAGAGAGAGAGAGATTTGATTTGATTATACTTTATTTCACCGCGGGGTAAAACCCTGTCTGGTGGAGAGCAAAATTACATGGTAGCAACTAATTTCATATGCATAGGTATAATACGCTATTATAAAGTTTAACAACGCAGTAACGCAGTAATAAAATATAATATAATACATACTATTCAGTAATATAAAAGCTCAATGATTCGACGCAGTGATATATAAAAAATACAAACATTATATAGGCAATAATCGACATTATCACAGCAAGTCCTACATCGCAAAAAATACGCAAACACAGTCTGTCGTTCAGAGACGCAGCTATTCATAATAAAGCACAATAGAAGCTCGCATATTTCCACACATTTAACTGTGATAGGCATTGCAACAAATTAACAGATTATGACAGACGACAGCATATATAGTATAAATTCACGCAGGCTTAGATAGTAGAACTAGATTAAATGGCAAAGGACTAGTGTCAAGACGCAAAACTAAGTTAGTAACGCAGCAACGCAGAAAACGCAAAAATCTGCAGCCAGCAGACAATGCTGCCAAAAAGGCCTCAGGTCAAGAGGGCATGTGTAACTAGAGCCGAGGTTGCAGAGTGTTGTAGGCGGTCAAAGGACGGATTTTCTCAAAGAAGGGAAAACTCAAATAAGAGCGGGGGGTGAGATAGCTCTGGGTAGTAGTATACGCAGAGACATGGAACGGCTGGCCGATTTCCGGCAGGCAGGCCAGCGCTTCGCGATTTCTCATTCCTTCAAGCTGCACGCGCAAGTCAAGGTTCCTCTGCTCAAGGAGGAGTAAAGGAGACCGGAGCCAGCCCTTGAAAGAGCTTATCCTCTCTGCATCAAAAATCGTCACACTCAGCTGGTTAAGGAGGTCCATTTACCTGAGCACAAATGATCGTTTCCACGCCTCTGTGCGTGGGGCTTTGAAGTGAAAGGCCACAGGCGGATTTCTCAAAGACCTGCGCGCAACAACGTCATAATTCAGGAGCCTCAGGTGTTGAGTGAGATAGGAGGGGACATTTAAATCACTGACCTTGAGCTTTGCAACAAGCTTGTACTGGAGGCTTGCAAGCAATAAGTGGCGCCACAGGTCAAGAGATAGTCAGCCAAGCTTCAGGCGCTGGTACGAGATGTGTGAGGTAAAATCGCTTGTGGGGATGAAGGGGACGAAGCCCACGACCAGCCGGACACACGCACTTTGCGCGATCTGGAGCTCATGCACGTGTGTCTTATCAACATCCATGTAGACCAGGGAAGGATAGTTGAATAGCGGAAAAACCAAATTTTCAACAAGATTTTTCTTGAGCTGGGTGGAGAGAGATTTCCGATAGAATTTCAAGGAGTGGAGGGCACGATAAACGCTACCAGTAACGTTTGTAACGTGGTCCTTCCATTGAAGAGTTGAAGAGATAGTGACACCAAGGCTTTTTACTGTGCTGGAATACGGGATAGGGATGCCGTTTATGCGTATGAGTGAAAAGGGCTGCTCGCGCTTCCAAAAAGCCGAGATAAGAAGTTCGCTACCAAGGATAATGACCTTGGTTTTATTGATGTTGAGTTCCAACCCATTCTCACGGGCCCAGTCAGCAATGGCCTGAGCATCCCGCTGCGCCTTGGCAATGCCGGCCTCCAGGTGGGTTGGGGAGCAACGTACATAGATTTGGGTATCATCGGCATATATGATGTGGTTCGCGAACTGGAGAACCCGGGGAAGGTCATTTATATATATTGCAAATAGGAGAGGGCCAAGCACACTGCCCTGCGGAACTCCGGAGGAGGCAGCAAGCCACTCGGAGATGGTGCCACCCTCATCGATGACTGCCTGCAAGCGATCCGCAAGATATCCAAAAAAAACCAATCCAATGCAGCGTCACCTACATGGTAGTTTCGGAGCTTGCGAATCAGCCGGGCGTGGGAGATGCTATTGATCGCGCGCGAGAAATCAAAGAGCACCAATATGGATGGCTGCCCCTTGTCGATCGCATGGCGCACGTCGTCAAGCAAACCAAGAAGAGCGGTTTCAGTCGAGTGCCCCTTTCGAAAACCTGTCTGCCGAGGATCAATCAACTTATTGTCCTCCAGATGACGTAGGCCCATTGCGCAATTCACAGAGTTGCGCAATGGGTCTCGTATCAGATATCGAAAGAACAGTGGGGACTTTGGCTAAGGGACGTAGCAGAACCCTTTTCCAGAAAGCTGGAAAAATACCCGTGCTTATAGAGCTATTGAAAAGTGCAGTAAGGTGCGGAACTGCCTCAAGGGCAGCAAGTTTGAGCATCTTAGTAGAAAGCCTTTCAAGTCCGAGTCCACCAGAGTTACTCTCATCAGATTTAACCTCATCTCCAGTGACGGGTTGGAGGATAAAAGGTGGAAAGGTGAAAACCCTGTCGAGCGGGACCCGCTTGATTACATCATACGAGGCAAGAGTGAGTGGAGGGGCCTTATTAACTACTGCTGCATAGTGTTGGTTGAGTTCGTCGGGGAAAAATGAAAAGAACGGTGATGGAAGGGACTTACGGGCTATTCCCAGGTGGTGGACCTCACGCCACTTTCTTTTGGCATCCCTCGCAATCCTCAATTTGCTAGAAATATGAGCGTTTTTCGCTGAATCAAGCATGTTGGAAACTCGGTTTCGCAGGTCGCGATGCTTTTTAATATCGCTGGGTAGACGCGTGACCCTAGATCGCTTATACGCAGCATCAGTCGCACGCATAAGTGCCCTTATAGGTGGGGTCACCCAGGGTTTGTGCCTAGACGAGAGCATTAAGTCACGCAGAGGAGCGAGCTCATCAAAGACAGAGAGCAGGGTCGACGAGAAAATTCTCTCTAGAAGATTTGCATCAGCAGGAGCATCACCTTCAGGCAGTGTTATGTTACCAGGCATGGAGATCATCGGACTATCGGAAGTGTGTGTCGCTGGACGAAAGGTAGATTTATCGACGCGTCGATAATTGTGATCACGGTGTGATCAACTAAAATGATAAGCGCATGAGAATATGAGCCGTGATAAGAGCGGTCTCGCAGGTCGAGCAACAGTCGCAGAGGCAAGCAAAATTCAAAACAATAACATGGTGCCGCGCGCTAACAACAGTTTTGCCAAAATTCGAGTAGAGCACGCTTATGATGCCAACTTAATCGTGACTCGCAGAAAATTTTAGATAGCGTAAGACATAACCACAAAAGGCGAGGCGACTATGTAATGCACTATAACGCAACATGATTTCACATAGAAAAAATTTTTACGCACGCAGGAAGGACAATAGTACTGCAGAAAACACTCGTGACGCGGGTTGCAGTAGGAGAAGCGCAAGAACACTATATGCGCATGTAAAAAGTATCTCTCTCAGGTAGCGTCGATGGGCACCGAAAAATTGCGAAAAACTTTTAGACTCACCGCTGATACACGCGTACTATGCAATTTGGCGGCACGGCGACATGCAGGTGCGACAAATGCAGATGTTGAAGCTTTCAGGCTCGTTGTGGATGCAGTGGCGCAGAAAGAGCACAGCAGAGCAGCAGATGCAGGACAGGCAGGCAGGCCAGCAGGTGAAACATCAGATTGATTTGAGAAGTGATTGAGGTTAGCTTGCGGCAGAGAGGCAGTTTTTGCATCCACCGGCCGTGAAAATGCAAGGAAATGCAACTTTAAAAGCAAAAGCGAAGGGCCACATGGATGGCTACTGCCTGAAAACAAAATCCACTCGGGAAAGTGCAAGAAGCGGTTAAAATCTGGCTAGAAAATGGGAGCTCAGAAAAGTACGTGAGATCGAGACGCTTACGAGAGAGAGAGAGAGAGAGAGAGAGAGAGAGGGAGAGAGGGAGAGAGGGAGAGAGGGAGAGAGGGAGAGAGGGAGATATTTATTGATAGA
>JAWWMK010025370.1:0-16002 GCA_035047105.1 Galeopsomyia nigrocyanea
AGTTGATTATCTGTTTTATTAAGATTTTAGCCGACTTTAAAGTTAGGGGTGCCGTTTTGCCCCACCCTCCCCTACATATAAAACGTTGAAAACCCAAGTCCATTTTCAAACCAACATAACTTTCGAAATAATTAGTTTATCGTAATTTGAATGGCACCAATAGAAAGCTGAGACCAAATACTGTCGATTAAAAAAATTTGTCGTAGAAGGTTGAACCCTTCAAAAGATGTGCTGCATTTGAAAAATGTCTTATATAAAGAGCCAATTTTCAGATAAAAACATTTTATTGCAGATTTCATCTGTAAATTTTGAACCAGCACAACTTTTGAACGGTTTAACCTTTTACGAAAAATTGTTTCCATCGAAAGGATTTGGTCTCAGCTTTCCATTGATGATAATTTAAATTGCGATAGACTCATTATTTCAAAAGTTGCATTGGTTTGAAGATGGTTTTTCAACGTTTTACATGCAACGCTCCGCAACTTCAGACCATGAGCCTATTCAGAAAAACGCAAATACACGGGCATTTATATTTTTTTATCAATAATATTTTCCCAAAATTTCATCAAAATCGAGCTCTTCCAAGGTGTGCACTCTCCTTGTTAGTTTATTCTAAGAATAAATAACATGAAATAGAGAATTTGGAAGAACTGTATCATATAATAGAATAGTAGAATATAATAGAATTTTGGACGTACAAAAGGTTTAAACCAATGGAAGAAATCGATGTTTTTCAAACAATATAGGTATGAATTTTCGAATAACAGCTCACTCACTATAAGTAAAGTAACAATTTAGCACAATTCGTCAATAGGATTATATTGTTTTTGATGCTATAGAAAAAAATGAACGAATGAATTGAATTCTACTTTTTTCCGATAAACAAAAACTTTGTTACTTTTTATTTCATCACAACGGCTATTGTTCCAGCAATAATAATATTAGAATATGCTCGATGGGCAGTCAACAATTAAAAATTATTTTTTGTGACTGTTTTCTTAATCAATTGAAACAATGAGTTTTGCAATAATTATTATAGCATTATCTGTTCCAAAATATTGAAACGCCAAACATTGTGTTGAAAATTAAAATTGTACTGCATCTATATCATATTTATAACACTTTAATGCAATTATTATTTGAAGAAGTTTTGAGCAAGAAATTCGGAAGGGTATTATTTGTGCGAAAAGTTTGCAGTCTTATCTAGAGTTTTCACTGTTATCAGGGCACACGTGCGTTACAGATGAGAAAGAACTTTCGCGTAATTACTTTACAAGATAACGGAGGTTTGTTTACTCCAAGTTTTGGAAGCAGGTTAATTAAAGTTTTCCCTAGCTGTGCTACTGTAACTTGCAGAAAATTCTGACAAAATTAATACTGAATTTCATCAACGCTCAAACGGCAATAATTATATTTAGATTTTGTACATCTTGTGCATTTGCAGGAAATACATACACTTTACTAATGAAATCTAGATACAGCATCATTTAAAACAGACGTTATTTAATTTATTTTGATTTATAAACTCAAGTATAAATCAGAATAAAAAAGATTTGTAATTGTAAACACATTACAGAAGACTCGAACTTGAGACTTGAGACTTAACGACAAAAGATTTTTTTTTATAACAGACTACTTATTTTTTGTCCAAATCCTGGTTATTCTAGTTTCATTTATGCTACACCTGTATAGGCGACAAGAGGGGCGGAGCGGGTTAGTTAAGACAAGCTAGTCACTTCGATTCGACAACCACATACAAATGTCACTGAAAATCCCGAAAAGGTAATTTCAGCTCTTTGTTCTTAAAGTTTTTACTCGAGATAATTCTTAAGAATTATTTATGAAGATAATACTTAAGATAATACTTAAGATATTCAGCACACAACGCATCCGTATTGCAAGGAAAGTGGGGAAAGATAACTTTAAAACCTTTAAAAAGTACGAAATTAGCCGTAGTCGATTCTTAGGCCTTGATTTGTCACGTCAACTTTTTCGCATCGGAACTTCGTGGAAAAAAATCGAGACGTTGATCAAGTATTCGAAAATATAAAGGTGCACGGTATTTGGACGCAGAAAAAGCGCGCACATCGGTGAATTTATCTGGCTTATTTCTCATCGAACGTGTAGCAGCGAGACGCGTTATAGATCGCGCCTGGAGAAGCAAAAAATCTGGCTGCTCGTGTATAATGCAGCAAAGCATCGGATGCGCGCATAGCAGGGTATATGCCGGTATAT
Source organism: Galeopsomyia nigrocyanea (assembly GCA_035047105.1). NCBI lineage: Eukaryota > Metazoa > Arthropoda > Insecta > Hymenoptera > Eulophidae > Galeopsomyia > Galeopsomyia nigrocyanea. The sequence continues at coordinate 2,236 of JAWWMK010025370.1, forward strand.
GCAGTGTACATAGGAAGGCATATTGTATGCGAGAGAGAGTATATAGAGCTGGCGCGAGTAACTCTGAATACTAAGGCATCTTCGGCGGCCGATAAAGCAATCGACTGTTGGAATAGGTTAAAGGGGGGGGGGGGGGGCAAACTCGAGCTTAGCCTCATCTTTCTGGCGTTGCTTGCAGACTTACAGGTGTAAGCCACGCGAGGCTAAGCAAGGAGAGAGAGAGAAAGCGGAGAAGAAGATATCCCTGTATCTTTACGACATCCAACGAGAGCATAAACTGGCGTTATCCTTCTGCCGGGCGTATATTCGCTTCCTGCAGTGGCGGCGGCACAGCTATTACACCCGGAAGGGTGCAAACCTTTGCGGGCCTTCTTGCAGCTACCGGCTGGCCATTCTTCTGAGGAAAGCGTATAAAGGCGGACACACTGTTGTGGCCACGCTCGCTCGTCTTAGAAATCGTCAGAGCTTGCAGTACCTCCAGAGATAGCGCGACGTAACCGCCATTCCCGGTGGACTGCCCCACACACACACACGCACACACACACACACACACCCACACACATCGAGCATTATCGTCCACCCAAAGTCTAATGGTTATGCTCCAGCTCACACCTATATACATACACTGCTCTGCCGAAGCTCGACAAAAGAAAAAAAGACAAGCTCGTTTCACCGACTGAACCCGCCCCCGATCTTTCCAATCATTTTCCAACGAGCTACTTTTACTCGACGATGTGGACTTTTTTTCCACAAGCCATTAAGTGACTTTTCGACTCGTTCTTTCTTGTGTTCAATGTTCATCGATAGACTACTACGTCCTACAGTTGTGTGAGAGTCACTCAACTATTCGTAATCAAAATTCCACTTTCAGAGTAAAATATCAACCTTTTTTCGAGTTTCGAAGAAATCGTAATACCAAGAGCAATATTTTTGTCTTCGCATCTCTGCAGAAAACTCGTCGAAAAACACAGCTGGAAAAATTGCACTTTCGTGACAGTTACTTTCTTGGCGGGGAAAATTCTCAATACGTTGCCGCAATATACAGCTGCAGAGAGAAAGCGATAAAGAATGGCAACGAGAACAAGCAGTATGTTAGAAAAATGTCTTTGATATTGCCAACGATGCTTGAACTCGTCGAGATGAAATGTATGAAAAACACCATGAATACAGAGTACTATACTCGATTGATCTTTTTTTTACAAGTAAATCAATATCTTGTTGCTTTTACTTTGGACTTCCTTGTAACTATTATAATTATTCATAAAAATACGACATACTTGAATATTACTGGAAGAAACCATTATCATAATTAAAAATGCATCCGGTATTATGTACTTTTTATAAGTTTTAATCCAAACGAGTTTACCATTCAATTTAAATTTAATGAAATAATCTGTTAAAAGCTTTTTAAATTATTACAATGGTTTTAGAGTGCTCATAATCCACAACATTATTTTCCGACCAAAAAATTCATCGACCTTGCAATGTTTCTTTTAAACCAACACTATTGTCCAAAAATATAAAAATCAAACTAAAAGTTCATATAATCAGTAGAATTCATTTGCTGCAAAGACACTTTAATTGTGCACATTTGTCAGCTCGTCCGTTATTTCTTTGTTTTTATTTGGGCTGTCGCAGGCGGCACGATTTATAAGTGCACAAGAGTGTGTCATTTGACGTTGTATCGGCTCTCTCTCTCTCTCTCGCGCGCGCGCGCATCGTCACAATATCTTGGTGTCTCTGCCCAGCGCAGCTGTGTGCTCCCGCGTTCTTGTTCTCTATCTCGACTTTTCTCATTCTCTCCGCGAGTATAATAAAAGCTCATACAGCCGTTCTCTTTCCTCTCTTTTTTCTTTCTCTCTTTCTCTCTTTACTTCTGCTCCAGCGCAGATTGCACCTTTTTCTGCCGGAGAATTCAGACTAATTCATTTTTTTTTTCTTGGAATGATTTAGCACGCGCGGATGAAAGATTGTTCTCATTGAGCACACGACAGATTCAAAAGCTCTTGCGTGTACACGTTACTCGCTGATAAAACAAAGGAAGAATCTCATATGGGTACAATTAGTAGACAAGGTGTAATCTAGTTCCAGCAACGAAAGTATTATACGAGCTGCCATAAAACGGGCGATCCCGGGCTGTTGTCGCTTGGGCATCGAGAATTCATTCTCCGAGGTAATCAAGCGATCGAGCGCCCAAAGCAAAGATAAAGGCAGCCTTCCTCGTGTCCGCTCGTAAAATGAGCAAAGCGAATCTCGCCTCCTATACGAAGTACAATAAGTGTATATCGGCTGTCAGCGAATGGTCTTGGGTTAAGGTCAGATGGCATAGTATTAGTGATCAAACAGAAACTGGCGGTATACAGCAAGAAAGAGAGCTACAAAAGAGAGCTACTCGAACCGAGTCGAGTCGAGTCGAGTCGAGAGAGAGAGAGAGAGAGAGAGAGAGAGAGAGAGAGAGAGAGAAGAGTATTGACGCGTGGAGTCGTGCGCCTTTTAAATATTGCAAGCGAGTCACGTCCCGGACACGCGTCCCTCCTCGTCGTCCTCGTCGTCCTCGTCTTCCTTCACTTCGTCTTCTCTCTTCCTCCATCCCTCTGTTCTGGCTGTCTGTCTGTCTCGTGATGTCGCGCGTATATAGTTGGATTCCAATCTGCCCTGAGAAGCTACGTACTGTCTCACACACTGCCGACGTCTTTTAGCCCCCCCTCCCAACCCCAACGTGCAATGACAATATTAGAGGAACGGTGGGTAAGCCAAGTAGATGTGTATGACTTTCAATGGCATATAGGTCTGCGATTTGATTATTACTTTATTTGCCCTGCCTATCCGCTTGTAGGCTTTTTCATTAACATGATACAGTTAATTAAACTTTGCGTAGATATACTACAACTTGCGATGCTGCACAAGGCTGACCTAAATAATTTATTTATCTGCTTGAAATAATTGATGAAAGTGAAATAAACGGAGGGGCTTTCAATATGATAATTTAAGACTGAGCTATACGAATCAATAAATTATGCACGATACCCCAAGATCGAGCTGAATAAAAACACCACCGACGTCATTCGTCCAGTAATTGGAACTTTCGTAATGAAAAAGCAATGATCTACGTCGAGCAACCAATAATCAACCGATAAGAAAATATAAAGTAGATTCGCGGAAATTGGCGCTGACTCATTCTCGTGAACCTTCGCCTAATCGAGCTCAAGGTTGTTTTACGTTATTCTGGTAAAACCAAATCAAAGAGCCGAAAAATGCAAGCTCGCGCCTCATACTCCTTTCAAAAGTAGAATTGACAATGGTTGGGACAATTTCGTTTGATTAAACGCAAATTGGGTTGTTTATTACTTGTTGGCTGAAACGTCGATTGCAGCGCGTTGATTGCTTCATTGAATGGCTGCGAGAAGAAAAAAAAAAGAGAGAAAACGAGAAATGAAAGGAGGCCGATCGGCAATTTGACGTGATTGAAATTGAAGGGCCGTGGTTCTCATACGAGCGTATAAAGCTCTGTGTACTACTACGCCTGTCATCGCGCGGCGCGCGAAATAAAAAAGCCAGTTACTATCAGCCTATACATATATCGCGAAGGATTGATTGAAACGAAAAAAAAAAGATAAAATTGCACGCGCATTGCTCCCCCCTACCTCGTCCTGCGGAATCAACGAGAACACGCGCGCAGTGTCACGTGCGCGCTTGCAATCCGCATTAGCAGCAGCGAGTATGTTTATTACAATGGAAAGCCGCTCTGAGAATTAATGAATTATATCGAAGGAATAGACGTTGTACGTAGGTATAAACGTGATCGCGAACTGACCTCGAAGTGAGTTAGAGGCCCGTTCGTTGCCGTGGAGATGACTGCAAACAGATCAGCTGGTTCGCTGCCGCTTGGAGCTTGCGATCAGCTGCAGCTGCTGACACTTGATGGTCGTGCGTTCTCGGCGTCCGTGCACTCGCGACACTGTCTTGATCGGATATATGCACACTCTGCTCTGCCACGATATTCGTCCTGCGCGCGAGCAAAGCACCGCCGAGAGGATCCGCACGCCAGCTATATAGCGCAACCACTGCGATCCGTTCTATCACCCTCTCTCTCTCTCTTTCTCGCGCTCGACACGACGTCGACGCGTTCGGTTGAAACCTATCGCAAAAGGTTAGCGCCGAAAAAGCCCACAGTCTACGTAGTTCCCCGTTGACTCGTCGAGGGGCGCTCAACTTCGACGAGTGCGCTGCTTGCTTGCTTGCCCGTGCCGTTGGGGGTTGCTTGGCTTGCCGCTTGGTTGCTTTGTACTTGGCTCGCGCGTGCGTCTGCCATCTGAACGAGCACCCCTCCGCGGAACCAGGGCCGTGACTCAGCCTCGACGAACCCCCTCTTTCGATCACGCATCCTTCTTTTTACTTTACAGCGCTTACTACTTTTCTTTTTCTATTATTCAAGCTCTCGCGCGCTAAATCAATCCCACCCACCACCCTTGTTCCGTATCATTCTATCGTAGACTTTTCCATCAACAATCTCATCGGCGATTTTCAATTTGCCATAGAAATCACATCCCAGCTATGACTTTTTTGTCCCTTCCAACCTAATTAATTCTATTCGCCGCGTCGCAATAGACTGAAACGAGCGAGCGCGATAAAATCAATATCCACGAAGAAAATGAGAACGCGCTTATATAGATAATGCATAATCCGATTGAAAATTTAACTGTCTGGCGTTCAGTTATTCAGATTGTTCCAAAATTTAGTGCCTCGCACGTCATGATTTACGCATAGCCGTGTTCTGTGCGTATAAATTTTATGATTATTTTTATGTTCGCTACAGTTATTCGAAAGCTGAGTGGTATTTTTGAACATATATTCTGCAAATAGCTTGGATTTATGTCATTTTTGAATTTCACATATAGATAAATGTATGGGATTCGATGAAAATCAAACGGTTTTCCGCGTGTATAGTACAAGCACAGTATAAGTGGTGTTCCTCTGGCAGCAAGCGCACTATACGAACCAGTGCATATAGCGCCGACACTTCCGTTTTAATAATGCAAAGAGGGTGGTTTCTCGCGGAGACGTTGAACGGCCAACGTATAGAGCGGCTTATCGCTCGCTCTGGACGTAGTATGCAAACGACAAGAGATAGTGCTCTCGGCTCGACTCGAAAGCTTTAAGCTATGTGTATACTTATACGTGTATATATCGGGGGCGCCAAGTCGAGCGCGAAAGCTTCAAATCACATTACGGATGCTGATTGTAATTTCACACATGGGAACACGCATATTCCCCGCGAGCTTCTTGCTCCGATTCATCCGCTTGCGACCTTTGCTGTCGCTGCTCTTTTATTTTCCACAGTGTAGTTAGTGCAACGACAACTGATTGCAATTATCAGTCTAGATTCAATCAACTCGTTACGCCTCTCTGTTTGCCTTTCCTCTTACATGCACACAGTAAATTGACGCGAAGTACCTTTCATTCATCAGATCTGATGCTTAATGAACCAGCTGGTAACTACGCGGCGCACATTTGTGGTTACGTCATGTACTCGTACGAATAATATATGTACATACATCATTAAGGACTTTCAACTCTCGGGTGAACATAAGTTTGCCGTATAGACTGGATAAATACTGAAACAAATACAGCAAGGGAATACAGCGTAGCTGCGTGATGCCGCATAAAATTATCGTAAAAGCCTCCCAATTGAATTGCAAGAGCGAAGCGAAGAGGCTGCGTAACTACAGCGCAGCTATGCCGAGACATTTTTATATTAATAAAACCGCATACTTGGATTTGAATGGGGTTGCCACGCGATTACGCCTTGCGACTAGAGAGGGCTGATGCATTTTGCAGGATTCGATGTCTCTCTCTTTCTCTCGCGAAAAGGAAAAAAAGGAAAGCTCCTTTTCCCGGGAGTGGGAGCTTGCAGGCGCGCGCGCGATATTTAATACCTCTCTTTCGAGCACGCGCTCGCGCGGCAGTTGTTCCCCAGACGACTGCGCGCACGGCGCGGAACAAAGAAGCAAGAAAACGCGTATCGTAGCGGAGGAGCCTCTGGCGCCTTATCAAACATTAAAATTCCATATCCGACCAGACGCTATAGCTGCTGCAGCGCTTCGCTATCGAGAACAAGATCCTCCTCGCGAGCTAACACAAATGAGGACTCCGCCGCCGCGGACCACGGTATTAAAGCCGAGTGGCTGTTATCCAGAGTCCAACTAACTTTTCGGCCCTCATCCCTCTCTCAGAGCTTTAACTATCCTAACGCGCAAACTGCAACTTTCCATCGGGCGCTAGATTTCTCGCGCCTCTCTCCCACAACTCAATCTTAATATTCCTTACGACTTCACTCTTTCTCTCTCTCTCTCAATCTCTCTGCCTAAATACTTAAATACTTGATCAAGCGTGCATGCTACGCGTATAGCTTCTTGATTTTTTCTCGTGTAGTGCTATAGTTCGGCGAGCTCATGCTTTCTTTATAACGCTACTCGATCTCCATATCATGCTTATTATTTGTTATAGTGAATCTTCGTTGATTCACAAATAACGTAACTTTGAATGTCGCTTTTTCCCAATATTAAATCGAATAAAAACGCACAGTCATTCTAATACTTTTTTAATCAATGCTTTCTTCTCGCAAATCGAGAGAATATACCTACAAGCAAAACCAAGTTCAAATTACGAATTCGAAAGGAATATCGTACTGCAGAATAAGTAAGAGACTGCCTGAATCCCAGTGGGTATTCGGCGGATGTCATCCTTTGAATAAGAACTTTGATTTGATATTACACCTTCCAAAATAGATTAGTTTGCTAACTTTAACTGGGATTTTAGGTTTCAACAAAGTTTTATTAAATATCGTAATTCATTATAATATTTAATATTGTAAAACAACATTCAAAAAATTTTAAGGTATTTTGTGCATTTAGTTCTATTATTCAATTTTGGCTTTATCTGTTTTGCAGGTATCAATGTCATAAAAATAGTATTTTACTAAGGTTGTCGATTAACAATACTATCGAATTATTGTTATAATTATCATCCAATTTCAATAAATATACAATAATGAAAGTACCACTGAATTCACGAACCAATTTCACTGTTATGTTTTGGTGTCAGGGATTAGTGGTACTGATTTATGCTTACAATTAGATCTAAAAAACAGTGCTGTAGGCAAAAAATTCGCACATTTAAAAAAATATCATTTTATTTTTCACACGTATTTATAATTCATACATGTATTTTATATAGATATATATATTTTTTTTTCTTTTCTCTTTTAATGTTCTTTTCTGTGGTGTCGATTTTTTTTTCAATCGATATCATCGAGATTCGCAAAAATATAATTTTTGATGTCGATCATTGATAAATATGTTAGTATAAACTACGAAGCGCATAATGTAAAACAATAAAGTATGAAATAAGATCATGAAAATGTCAAAATATTGTCGAGTATTAACTTTTTAAGGGCACGAGCAAGGCAGGAATTGTACTTAACAATTTTTGCTTAGAAAACGATAAAATTAATAAAAAATCTAATCATTCTAGCATTCGGCGTTATTAATTTGAGGGAATAAAATATAAATATAGATGACACGATTCATCAATGAAATAAATAGAATACTACCCAGAGGAAAATAATATTGTATGTATAGCTTAGTATCACGCTGCAAATTATGCTTTTTTTGTTAGACAAACGTTATTGCCATGGGTGTAACTAAACTTCTTTTAACGTCGACGTTCAGCTGCACACTGTGAGCAATAATATTGATTTTCAGGGGAACCAAAAAATTTACAGTCTTGAGTACGACAAAGCCTAGAATTCTGAAAGAACAAACAAACCATATGTAAACTTTATTCAATAAACAAACATAAAATAAAGAATCAATAATGAAATTAATTTACCAAGTCGTTATTACTCCTACATTCAGTTTTAGATTCTTCTGGCAACACGTTGTCCTTGTAAAAAGTTGATCTGAAAAAATTATATTTTCAAAGATGCAATTCAGTTTCAAACATTGTATCAAACAATGCCGAATATTTACCTTGAAAGATAAAGAGTGTGATCTTTGTTAGGATTCGTTGCTGGAAGCTTACTGACAGTTGCATGACTATTACTGTCGCTTGCAGCATAAAATTTGGATTTACCAGCTCCATAGTTCATCTCGCCACCAGGATTACTACCCTGATGATCTTGCAGGTACCTGCGCAAATAATAATCATACTAGAAAGTCACAGAAAAATCAAAACCATCATACAATATTTAGGAAATTTACCTTTCTTGAGCGCTTTCTAAATAATTATGTAGCATTTGATCTACAAATTGATGTCTTTTACTTCTTATTCTGACGCACAACAGAGTGTCCCCATATCCGGAACTGGATGGAGGGCTCTTAGGTCTCCTGGCCATTGACCAGAATTTCTTACTAACTGATTTTCCAATTGATCCAAATTGTTTAGCTACCCCCATTAGCTGCTTAGACGATCTGCTCTTAGCAGCATCTGAATCTGATAGTCTGTCTATTTCATCAGGAGTAAATACTTGATATTCACAGTCTAAATATTTTTTTATGAGAATTTCCATCTTAAATAAACAAATATTGTTTAATGAAAATAATTGGTCTTACAAAATATAGAAACGTAGAAACTGAGAATATGTATATCAAAAACCAAATCGAATCATTTATGAACAATAACTTACAGTGTCTGCCTGGCAAGTCAGTAATTCTTGAGAAGCAGACCAGTCCCATTCAGGGCCTGGATCAACAGCAAACAAAACAGGATACAAATGACCTGTGTCTGGGTCAACGAGAGGTATACTGTAACCTTGAATACTGCCTTCACTCGGATCAGAACTACTATCTACTGTGACGAGTGGTGAAAAATGAGCAGAGTGATATGCCAATAACAACGGTGTTTTGTGACAGTGTGAAACAGGAACTTCAAGAGGCAGATAAATTCCCCCAAAAGGTATTGGTGCTAGTGCCACACCTTCCGAATCTCTGAGCATTGTCTCAGCTATAACAATGATTGGTCGACGTAAGATATGTGCCAGAGCAAGAACATGAATCTGCAAACATTTATTTCTTGTAAGTTTCTATATTCGAATTTGATTCAAACATGCTATTGCATTGTAATACATATTATTTATAAAATTAAAAATCACTTTCAATGAATATTCAAACAAAAAAACATAATTAAACGAATAGTAAGTACCTCTTCTAAGCTTTGATAATATTCACTGGATGCAGTACTCATTTGATGCCGAGGAAGTCTTGATGCCATATCAACAATACCCTGCCATTCAGAAATCCATTCTGCTTCTGTGTATGCCAAACCAGCAGCTGCATTCAATCCCATTTGCCGCCACCTCCATCTCCTAGAATGCATAATTGCCAGTAACAATCATTAATATTGATACATGGTGTGTAAAAGACAGCTTATAAAATACCTAAACAATGCATGTCGGTATTCTCCTTTTGCAAGTGTATTGTACAAAGTTTCTCTTAGAACAAGGTTTCTATCATGAAAGCCCCACATTCCTAGGGATGCAGCATGTAAAAGACAATTCCCATCGCCAGTAGTTGCAAGGGGCCATAATACTCTGTTTTTCCCTGCACACCACCAATTCAATCTTCCTGCTGCTTCTAGTGAAGTAAGACATCCTACTTCAATAAGATCTTTTTCTAAAAATTGACGAAAATCATCTGAAAGTATACAAAGTTAGTAAATATATTGATCATTATAGAAATACAATTATTTTTCTTTCTACAACTAATTCATTGTAACTCAATTTTGGAAAATCATATGTCACTGTTGCTACTGATATTTTAAATAAAAAGCTGAAGTTACTCTCCATACTGAACTTAAGTTATATTAATAAAAAATGAATAGGTTTAATTTTGAATCTCACCTGGATATATTGATAAATCAGGTAATGAAAAAGTGAATTCCGGTGTATCAATTGATTTTAGCAGTTGTAGTCGAGCGCAATCAACAATATCACCATTTTCTGTTGCTCTTGATATACCTCTAGCGAGCTTCTTGGTAGCTCCACTACCTGCTGGCTCAAGAGTGGTGCCGTTAGAGCTACCCTCTTGTTTGACTGCATCGTACATTGATAAGGCACCGCTCATAGCAGTGTCATGTAAAGACATTCGAATTTAACTTAGACTTTATCCAAAAACAATTATCTTAATCCGATTTGAATACTGAAAATGTATGTTGGAATCACAGACAATTGCATTATTTACTGCAATTTTGATTTATCTGCAAAAAAAGAAATTGACTGTATCAGTTTACTTAACAATAAAACTTGGACGAATTAGTGTTATTATTGATGACTGTGAAGTTTTTTTTGTCTTGTAGCATTAAAATCAGAATGCAATGAAGTATTGGCAAAATGGAGCAAGAAAACAAAAAATAGGAATAATTTATACAACTCCTAAAGTGTTTTAAAATAATAAGAGTAGTGACTAAGAGTGTGACTTTTGTTCACAGCGTGTCAAACTAATTTAACTTACGTAACGCTGTTTTTTTTAAATATATAGCAACGAATTTAAGTAAAGGAAAAAAAATTAACAAATGGAAATTAATTGGAAGATAAAAGAAGTTTATAGGATCGATCAGAGACAACAATGGTATCAAGGTCGAGAGGGAAGCGCCAGAGTCAAAGCGAAAGCGACCGATGTCGATTGTTCCTGTGTGGAAAGCGGCGAAAAATGTAGGCGAGTTTCGGCATTGTTTACGCGAGCGAGCTCTCCGCGCCTTGATGTGCCTGCGACATACTAAAAAGCCACAAGTTGTGCGTTGGCGAGAACGGCTTTTTTTGTATTTTATACATACATATGTACATACATACATCAATGGCACACGCGCACGAGCTATTTCAAGTGTGCTGTGCGTATTAGGAATTAGGATAGCTATATATGTGAGAGTCTGCGTATTAAAAGCGTGTGTATTTGCAAACGCTACTAAATCCAAAATGGGTGCTAGATTCGATCCTATCTATATAATATGAGAGGTGTGTATGAGTGTCATCATAAATAGGCAAGTATGGACCAAACCTTGGCCCGATAATCATCGAAAGAATCGATGCAACAGCAACGGTCACGGTGATGCAGACGAACTTTTCGAGGTAAAATTTTCGTCTGCTGCAGGTTATCTTTTAAATTATAACAAGAGCGCGCACTCAGATTCATAGTTCTCCAAAGTGTATCATCCACCTTGAATCCGCGATGAGCAGCATTCGTGATGATCTTCGACTGACGATCACATACACATACACACACTAGTCGAATATCTGTAGATACCGTGCGTGGGAGTATTTCGTGTGGTTTTGTGTGTTTGCCAGTTGTCTTTCTCTATCTTGTGTGCAAGCCCGTTTTCGATTGCGCAAAATCGACTCACGGATCACGGATGCGTAGATGAGCGCGCGACCACCAGGTGTTGCCTACTTTGTTTGTGACTTGCTTTGTCGGATATAGTTATCGAGGACAGTGTTACTTTTAAATAAAAAAAAAACGTTTTCAATCTGCGCCTCATGTATACAATGCTGTAGCGCTAACGAAAATTCCGTACTGTCGATGTCTAACATATCATAACATAACCTTGCTTTGTGTCGTGCAGCTGTCGTGGGACTGTTTGTGTACTTTTTTCAACTTTTTTGCTGCTCCTTCCTCAGCTAAATTAACACGGAGTCAGAGCATTCGCCACGCGCGATATAGATAGATATATGAATAGAACAAGAGAGGAGGGGATACTCTTACTCGCAATAGTCGCAATGCAAACAACAAGGCACGGTAAGGGATCGTTTTCATGGGCAACATTTGTCGACGCCGCGACATGGCGACAAATCAGTAGAAAGGGTAGGCGCGATTTTCAAATAGGTTATTAAAAATTAAAAAATCGTAAAATTTTTTGTCTATCGGGCACCATTACATCATGTTTAATACGTCGGTCACCAATACACTGTTAATTAAGGATAGTGGTCCGTGAAATGAATAAATAAATGCAAATATTTGAATATGTTGCCACTGTCTCCGGCGACATGTCGTAGTTGGGCTGCGTTCCGATTAGCATTCCCTTGAAAATTACTTCAATGAAAAAGCTATGGCTCTTTTCATCAAATGTAGCCAACATTTTTTTTCCGTAAAAAGTCAAAAAGTCAGTGTGAATTAAGAGGGTTGGCAGTCTCCATGGTTGGCTGCATGGGTGATGGGCCATAGCTTTCTCATTAGTCATAGCCAACTTAACGACTTAAATTTTCAAGGGAATGCTAATCGGAACGCAGCCTTGGATTTTTTTAACTACAACTACAGAAACGTTCCCCCACCACCACTTTTTGTCGCTGTCGCTGTGTCGCAGCGACAAAATCGCTACCATGAAAACCATCCCTAATGAAACAAAAAAATGCGCACCGACTGCCTGGCGTTTGTTCTGTCTGCAGCAGAAATCCGTCCACCTATTATACCATATTATACCTATATTTTGAAGGACAAACCCAACAAACTCCAACCATAAAGTGGCGCCCTTTTTTCGTCTCTGATAATGATCACTTATCTTCCGTAAAATTTTACAAAATGGCATAATCAATAAACATTTTTTTTCCTTTATTATTTTCGATTGAGGTTTCGATATTTTTCAAAGATACACGGCAGTACATGAGTTTTTCAAGTTTTTAATTTGTGCAATGTTCTAAGAAAATATAAATTTATAGGTGTAATATATTGTACAGTTGAGTGAAGTTTGTAATGATGTTATGTTTATGTTTTTATAATGAAGTTTATGTTGATTTTAGAGTAAAGTTAACATAAAATAAATATGACATTATCAAGGAATATAATATACACTAAATCTATATTGATTTTTCCGAAAACGTAATTTTCAATCAATGCAAAATCAATATAAAATCAATACAAAATCAATGTCAAATCAATCCATTTTTCAGAACCAAGACAACAGATGTATGGACTTAATTAATTACACAAAACTGCTGTGAATCGTACGAAAATTCTCTTCTTGGGGCCTTTTCGGAAACCCGCTTCAGTAAGCTGCCAGTAAAATATATAGATGTAGAAACAGTGGATAACCGTTTACTGGAGCTTACTGAAATTAGTTTCCGAAAAGGCCCTTCCACTCGTCAACCCTTGAAAAAAAAAAGAAAATAAATGTTATATGACCGTCATCTATGTCTACATGTATGTTTTACATGCTATTGTAGGCACAGCGTAAAAGTAACATATGTCAAGGGGAAAGTTTTGCAACTTTTACGTTTGTCACGCATGTTATGTAAATAAGAATAAAAATAACTTTTTTAAATGATTAAGGTTTAATTTTTTAAAATAAAATTCAAAATATTCCATGTTATCTCGAAGACAGCATGAGATTAGGGTAAAAATGTTTGAATATATATATATATGTACATACAACATACATTGTATTTTATAATTTCAAATATTTTTCAATGATACCGGAAAGCAATATAATAGAGAACAATCTATTTGATAACGACAATGATTGTTAGATTATCTATGTCTAGACACAAAATTGTAATGGAATCAAAAATCAAGGTAATATTTATAGGCGCACTCCTTCTTATACACGGTTTATAATTCGTCGCTTTGTCACAAAGAAATTTTTTATAGTTGTAATTATACTTCAGCTTGTTACAAGGTTTCAAGAATAAAAATAATAAGAAGTAAAAGCAGAGCCGCGGTGGCTCAGTGGATAGAACGCAGGACTCTCATGCGGGAGACCTGGGTTCGATTCCCGGCGGGTACC
>JAWWMK010025391.1:0-15997 GCA_035047105.1 Galeopsomyia nigrocyanea
CTCTCTCTCTCTCTCTCTCTCTCTCTCTCTCTCTCTCTCTCTCTCTCTTTCTCTCTCTCTCTCTCTCTCTCTCTCTCGTCTTAGAAAATGTACAGCTGAGTAGTGAGGTTTCTACTCTCGAGGAAACGTAAACAGAAATTTCGAGTTGGGTTTTTGTTTTTGTTTCTATTTTTGAAGAAAACGAAATTGAATTTTTCGCAGAAAGACGAGAGGCAAAAAAAAATCGATGGAAAAACTATTCATCAAGCAATAAAGTAGTTGAGGGAGAGGGCAAGTGTAACCGAACTAGGGTGGAAATTGAAAACCTACGCGTGAAAGTAAGATAAACTGCGGGGCTTAAATTTTCCTTAGTTCGATCGGTAGAATGAGAAAAGTAAAAGAGAGAGAGAGAAGTGACCTTTGCAAGATAGAGAGAGAGAGAGAGAGAGAGAGAGAGAACGTATAGAATGCAAGTTCAAGAGGGTATGAGAAAAAAAAATCGAAGCTGAAGAATGCAAAGGTGGAATCCTCCTTCATCTCTCTCACTCGCGAAAGAAAAATAAAGAACGATCGATGTATAGCGCGAAGCTTTTCATATTAAAACTTGTTAATTATACTGAAAGCGCTTTTAAAAAAAATTGAAATTAAGAATCTCAACAGAAGCGAAGAGAATCCCTTTAGCCGTTCTTTTTTTTTTAATTTTCCTTCGAACCTCGAAAAAACTCTTTCTCGCGATAAAGAGGAAAATAATAAGAAGCTTCCGAGGCTTCCTTTCAGCAACTCTCTGACCGGAAGTCTCTCAGGCGTCGATTTATGACTTCCAAACCCTCTTCTCTCTCTTTTTTTTCTCCTTTAGGCCAAAATTAGCGTGAATTACGAGATGCAAAGAGAGAGAGGGCAATTCATATTTCTTTTTGTGCGCCCTTTGTTAGCGTTCGGTGCGTATTTGAGTTGTGCACAAAGGGGCAAAAAAGCCTTGGGAAATCATCTAAATCTGCAGATTTTAATTGGCTCGGCGCCGATGCTGGTGAACAGGTCACTGAGTACTAAAGCACAGATATCTTCACGCGAAATATCCTCTGAAAGAATTATTATTCTTTCGTTACGTAAAATCAGAAATATTCTATTAATAAAATCAGAAGTAAACTTACAAATTTATCCCCCGTGTGTGTATGTGTGTGTGTTCACACAAGCGAATCCTCGAAGTTTATTAAAGCCCGATAGAGTATAATCCTTATATAACTGTGTATAACTCGAGAAAACTAAGTTAACAATAACTAACCTAACAAGATTATCCGTTCAAACAAAAGTCCTTCCGGTCAATAAAGTCTAGCTCGACTCGCGCCAGCGCACACCTTATACTACTCCCTCAGTAGCAGCTCGCTCTATCTCTCTCACACACACTCACATACACATACAACCACTGGCATCTCTATTTGTCCTGGTCGTCTATCTATTTGGGTTTGGGATCCTTCGGTCTGCTCTTTTTTTTCTTTTTTTTTTGCTCTCCGCCCCGTCCTTACAACAGTGTCGGGGAAAAACGCTGACAATTTCATTTGTACGACGCCCTGCTTCAGCTGCAGCTCCCGTGATTCGCTTTGTCTCATCGGCTTCTCTCTCTCTCACTCTCTCTGTGTAAGTGTGTATGTGTGTGTGTGTGTGTGTGTGTGTGTCTCAAATCCAACGGTTAAACCTCTCTTGCAAGTGTGTTGGGACGACGACGACGAGGACGACGAGGACGACGAGAGTGCGAGGCAGCTATAATACCGCGAAAAACACGATTACCCGGATTTGCTTTGGTGATAGCGCGCGAGAGGACTTTGTGAAACTCAATCAAAGGAATTCTCCGTGTTGTTCGACGTTTAATTCGACACAGCAAAAGCTTTTTTCTTTTAATGATTGATTGTTTAGGATCTAATTGTTCGATCGAAACAAAATTGGTACGATTTCGAGCAATAAAATCAAGTTTTATTACGCGAGAAAAAAGCTTCAAGCTCTAAAATAAAAATAAAAAATTCGCAAAGTATATGTAAAGCTATAGCAGGCTAAGAAACAAAGAGCAGTTTTATACATTACGCCGAGCGACATAAAGGTCAAGAGCTAGTACTCTCGCGGAATCTAAAAATTCGGAGGTAAAAAAGAAGAAAAAAAAATGGAAATCTTTTTTTTTTCTTCAAGCCTCTCTGTATATACCTCAGCCTACTGCCGTCGCCTGCCTCCTAATCTTACCATTTGACGTGGGATATTTAATTAAATCGCCCCCTCGCTTTACTTTTCGCGCGAGAGGCGAAAGAATCGATATTTCAGCACAACGACGTTACGTACAAATTTATCGAGAGATTATATATTTGCGTGAAAAAAAAAGGAGAAGCGATGATAATAAGTATACTTTTGTTGACACAGTGTTGACGATCGAGTTACGTAAGGAGGTATATAAGCGCGAAGGGAATAACAAGCTAGAAATTAAAATTGCTGGTGCGGTTCGTTGCGCACTCTGTAACAATGTAAGCAAAAAGCTTGATTGCGTAAATTGATATCGTCGCCTCTCTCTCTCTATCGTCGTTCAAACAATCACGCGCTGCTGTCTCTGTAGGTGTATATATACATACGCGATGCTAAAAATATTGAATATGCAAGCGAGTGCGGCATTGTAAAGAATGTTGCCTGCCGTGAATTTTTTATTGCGAAATGCAATTTACTTTTCTTGTTTCTTCGTGTTTGAGTTGCAAAACCAAAAATACATTTTGTAAATAAATATTTATTTATACGAACATACTGCGATAAATGAATATTCGCTATTCGGAATGGCTTCGAATGTTTGCAAAACTTTTACAGTAAATATTTATTTTTCCTCAATTGAAAAGAGGATTTTTCAAATAAATTTTAAAAGCTTTACAAAAGAATATTCCACGTGAAATCACCTAAAAAATACGATTTACGTTTATAAACTGCATCGAGCTTACTATGCACTTCGTATATCTCCGGTAAAATCCAAATCCAAACCCAGCAAAACTAAGCGTTTTTAAACGACCAACCAATTAAACCAATCCAGAGATAGAGAGAGAGAGAGAGAGAGAGAAAAAATAACGCGTTGAGGAAATAGTTCTCACCTCAACGAACGTAATCCTGAAAATTAATTAACCTCTTAACCAACGAGCAAGTCGAGAACTAGCGAGCGAAAAAAGCAAAAAAAAAAAAGTGAAGAATCAGCAGTGCGTTTCAATTTCTCTACCGGCTATATAAGCGTTAAAAGCTATAGTGGCGAAAGGTTGCGCACCTGAGCGCCCGTAAAGCTCGAGATAGGTGTGTGTGTATGTGTGAGTGTACGAGGGGGAGGAGTTACTCCCATGAGATTAAGAAGCCGACGGGATTATACCTTCCACCTCGATTTCTTTAAGGAAAAGCATCCCTCCTCCGTCGAGAAGATCTGATTACCTCGGCAACTCGAGAGATGTATAGGTGTACGCGTCGCGTTGCCCGTTTTATTGCTTATCCTTTTACCAAAGTACTAGCTCCGTGTGTGTATGTGTGTGATCGATCTGTTGCCCGACATATAGAAAGGTGTGTTAACGCGAGAGATGCGTTGATCTTGATCGATATAATTTTGTTGCTGCGATACATCAAAGTTGTTTTTTTTTTATCGATGTATTAAAGAAAATAGATATTCGTGACAATTTTTTGTGCGTGTGCTAAATAAAGTTCTCGTAGTGGCGACAAGTCGAAACGACGGTTTCTCTCGACAAACGCGTGAGACGTGACGTCTTAACTTGCATTATTACTTTGGGAGAGGTGCGGGCTACTGTTTCAAGACAAACAAGGTGAATCGTATAAGAGAGAGAGGGTGAGAGAGAGAAACCCATGAACTAGTCCCAGAGCTTACGACGCAGTTTGAGTGTATATATATATATATATATATATGTACTCTCTGCGAAATCGCTTTCGGCCAAATAACATGCGAGTTTCCCCGGGAATATCCCTTATATTAAGGAGTTCTCTCTTGCGTCTCCGACACGTTATTTTTACGTACCAATCGTTTATTTTTTTTTCTCTCTCTCTCTCTCTCGTCGATGATTTGTTTCGGTAAAGCCATTCGCGGAAAAACCAGGATTTTAGTAGGCAGTTACTTTCTTCCTTTTTTTTTGTCTTGTTGGGGTTTCCCTGTAGGCGTAATCGCCTGTAATAAGACGTTAAACGAAATGGACCTTTTGGGTGTTAAAGATTCAGACCCTCATTTTTCTGGCTATCAAATTTATGAAATTCATAAAAATTGATTCACAGATTTATTCAACACCCATTACGCGGTGAATTTATGTTCATCGATTTATGGATAGCGAGTATTCAGTTTGATTAAAAATTTACTTAGCGTTTCGACATTAAAAGCTTCATGAACTCACAGGGATTTTCTACGATTACTGCTCTCTCAAGTAACTGCCCACTCTGATTCGAGTTTCTAACGAGTTTTAATTCTATTTAGAATCTGTTTGTGAATTTTCGTCATAAATTTTCGGCAAAGACACTAGTCGTCCGATTCTCTTATTCTTCTCATTCAGATTGCAATTCGTATTCGACTTTCTATTAAACTCTACAAGTAGAATAATTCGACATATCAAGTTTCATCTAAAGATTTTCGTGCATTCCAACGTATTAAGCCAAAAATTCTTTAACTTCATTTTCCTTTTCAACTTCGTAATCATCCCATCTTCAAAACTTCATAAAAAAAAATGAAAACTCGCGAAAAAACAAAAACTTCATTACCTCGAAAACACAATACTTCCTCGGAGATATTCCTCCTCCGCAAAGGAGGAGTAGCGACGAGCGCACGTGCCAATACGAACCTCGAGGGAAGAAAAGAAAAGCTCCTTCCGTTATACCTCGAGAGTTGCACAGCAGCAGCTGTCGTCGTCGTCGTCGTCGTCGTCGTCGTCGTGGGAGGATGGAGAAAGAAGGGAGAAAAAAATACGCAAGGGAGAGAAGCTTGCTGCTGCTGCTACTGCTTGGGAGTATCGATTCAAGCGCGAATAACCTATCACGTTGCCTTGGCTAAAAACGTCGTTAATGGAAATGCCTGCTAAGTGTTTTCATGCTCCCGCTGCTGTTGCTGCTGATACTTTTCTTGGCAGAGAGAACTCTTGACGATTATCGTACTTTCTGCTTTGGTGTTTCCGATGCTTGAATTCGCGTTGACGAGAGAGAGAGAGGTTGTTTAATGGGATTAACGGATCGGTTGATTGTGTTCTTCATTGATGAGAGTAATTTTAATTCGGTTTATCGGATGCTGATTGAGAAGATACTCCAGGTCGAATGTCTGATTTATTTATGCAATTGACGAAATCCTTTAAAAAAACACATTTTTCTGGGGTCTAGAATGGCAAAAATTTTTTTTTATGCTAAGGCTTCCGGACCTTTTTCCTATTCTTTTTGAAGGTATATAGTGTCGGAAAATGCTCGTGAACATTGGAAAAGTCTGCAAGAACTACTTTTTAAGCATTTTCCCATTATAATCAAATGGGCTTTTCTCACAGAAAATAGGCGAAAAACGAAATTTCTTCAAATATTGATTTATCGGCTTCTAAGACCGCTAGAAACATTTTTGACCAATCAAAATGATAGCAAAAAAAGAAGACCTTTACGCAGAAAAAAGTTTCATTCAAAAATAATTATACGGTGGCAAGTTATCAAAAAAATTGCAAAATAATTACTTTTAGTTTGTTATTAATATCGGGAAAGTGCTGAAATAATATAGTTCCCGAGGACTTTTCCAATGTTCACGAGCATTTTCCGACATTATATACCTTCTAAAAGAACAGGAAAAAGGTCCGGAAGCCTTAGCATTAAAAAAAATTTTTGCCATTCTAGACCCCAGAAAAGTGTGTTTTTTTTTTAAGGATTTCGTCAATTGCGTAACTGTGTTATCTTCAACATAAAATAAGAAAACGATATCGCAAAATAGAATTCAATAATTGCCCTGAAGACGATGAGCTTCGAAACAGGAATTATTTAGAGCAATAATCCTTCTCAAAGTGAATTTAAATTTATTACAAAGTTTATTGGAAAACTTATTACGCCGCGTCTCGAGCAAGTTATATAAAACTCAATTTCTAAGAAAATTTGCTGCTTCGAGTAATTCAATTTGTAACGCGGCAGTTTGATAAATAAAATTACCGAGAAATATTCATTCACTTAGTCTTGTTCGAGTGATAAAAATAATGCAATAATCAAACTCTTAAGAAAAATGCTCACGAAATTGATAGCTATAACGTTTTTCTATAAAAAAAAATATTTTTATAGTTCTTAGCTGGGTCGCTTTACCAAAGGATCACTGTAAAGTATTCAGAAAACTTAAAAAGTTATCGCCTGTTTTCGAAAGGCTATAAAAATGCAATACCACCTATAAACCCTTTGTGTACGATAAAAAGTATAAAGACGATCGATGTGATTAACAACTCTCAAATGAACTTTTTTCAAAATTCGTTATTACTTATCAACGTTAAATTCTCTTGTGCAATATGGGTATGATGAATAGCGTATGTCTTTGATGATACTCAATATGACGCAATCAATCGGAATGCATTACTACTAATCATTGCTACTAATTACAATACCGATACGGTTTTGCTGCGCATATTCAACTAATTAAACGATATTCGATGATTTTCACAATTTGTCAGTTGGCATTCAAAATTCATCACAAAAACAGTTGACTTTATATACGAATTGAATATATCAAAGTAATTGAAAATAAACGGTACACACAATCAATCTAAAAAGAAGAAGAGAAAAGTTGTTGATCAGATCACTTACCGTTGAACGACAAAAAATACCACAGCGCAAATTCAAAGCAATTTCCCATACATACCCACGCACTCGATCGCGCGCAGAAAGAGAGTAAAATGTAGTAGTAGTAGTAGGTGGGCGATAAAACCGAATCGATTGTATAAAACGTTAAAAAAAATAAGAACAGCGCCGGAGGCTGATACGCGTCGACGTGAGCACGAAACCTTTTACCGGCACAGCGAGAGGAAGGAGCTAATTACGCGATTTTCCGATCGTTCCATTGGAGCAGCGGTAGCAGCAGCAGCAGCAGCCTTTTAGCGAAAATTTCGAAATTTCCGCGCTCAACGTTCTGTGGCTTTTCCCCGCCCCGTGAAAAGTGGCTCGTATTTACCGATGAAAACTTTACTCATTAAATGCAATTTTCACTCTCATGATGGGAAATTTTATTTTTTTGACGATTATTTGCGCGATATGCTGTTTGAACAATGGAAAGCACTGATTGTCCGATTGCAGTTGAGATGAATTTTGAATTTTATTCATCGTTCTTTTACAGAAAAAAACACATAACAGGTGTGCATACTGATTTGAGATATTACAATATCTGTATACAAAAATATCAAAATATAATTAATCAACTTTATAAAGTGAACAATATTTGCTTAGATAACAAGTAACATCACAGTGATCTTTTAAATTGATTTAAACTTTATGAACTCATAATAACTAATATGTTATTTCTCACTATGGTTTATCTAATTAAGAATGTTGGAAGCTAAGCGTAACACTAACTAGATAATATTATTTTGTACTCATCGTTGAACATTATACTTTATAATTGATAACTATTGCTCATTCGAATCTTATGGAAATTCTTATTCGCATCTTGTCTTTGAATTAGTCTCATATTCATCTCTTTCCTCTTTGCAGGTTACTACTCTGTTCATCTTACTATCCCACACATACTTTTCTCCATTAATGTATAGACAATCATCACAAAGTGTAACATGTTTTCCATGTTTTTTCTGATGATTACCGTAGTCTATCAACTTTACTTTTGGGCTAGTACTCTTCACTGCCAACATATCCTCCCATATCCAGATGTCCTCCTTATCCCACACACTCTTTTTGCTCAGAATACAATTTTTAAACTCTATCTTGAAAAATTCTACTTGCTTATGCATCACTTTATGTCCTAAATTTTTAATTGTCCACTGACCCTTCACTTTTAATCTGTTCTCAAGCCAAGAATTCAAGTTATGGTAACGCCACTTTTCTCCTTTTCTCACATTCATGGTTTTCTTTGGATCAAAAACTTTGGGTGCATTTTGAGGAACGCAAACTTCAATTTTATCATTTCTTAGATTTTGTGCAAGTACTTTTTCTACTTCCTTCTCACAGCATAATTTATCAAAAGCAGCTTTGAGCTTGTCAACTTCTTTTTCTATATTCTTAATTCTCTTGTTAGTTTTTACTTGATAAGTTAATTTATTTGATCCTACATCTTCCATTGTCACAAGCTCATCCTCCAATATTTTCAACTTTTTATGAATAATTCTTATGTCTTCCTCCATTCTGAAATGAGCATAATTCGTATCAGTAAATTCAGTTATATGACATTCGTTGATCCAACATATACACCATTTTTTTAAATTTTCATTTTAATTTTCAAACAGATCAAGCTATACAAGCTAATTGTAATAAAAATAATAAATTCCTGGTAGAATACCTTATGTCAGCATTCCAGATTCTCAAAAACGAATATTAGTGATTATTAGAAGTTCGAGAATTGTTCTGATATTTAAGAACATTCATTTATTAATCACTAATACACTAGCTAATTGCTACTTTTTCTCAACGCAGCAACAAGCACAAATCTAATTGAGGTTATGATCGCAGATTTTGTCGACAAAAACACTGGGATTGTTTATCTATCAAATAAAAGAAACGTCTCTGCTCAAATTATAATGGACAACAGTAATTTTAGTTGAAAAAAACATATTAACAAATATGAAACTTACCAGTTGATTATTGAGTGAACACAAATTTCAAATAACACCGATTCAGACACTCATCGTTGTCAAACACCATGCTCGTACAAAGTAATGGAAACCATGTAAACCCAAGCCTCAAAATACTGTCTTTTGTCGAAATTTCATTGTTTTACAATCAATGACAAAATACGTCTGATTTTCTACAAAAATAAATGAACAATGAATATATAAAAACAATGAATACATACACTTGGGATACGACCGGCAAAGCCAACCGCAGAAAAAAATGTAAACAAAGCTGAGTAGCATATATCTTCAAACACGTCGATAAAGTCGATTCACATTTACATTTACCATCCGCGCCAAAAAGCCCCCCCAAAAAATAACGCGGGTAATTTGAATTATCATCGTGACAACACAAAAGGAAAACGTTTAAACTCTATAAGTCGAAATATATATATGTATATAGAACAACAGCTAAAGCCGAAAGCTCAAGGCAGAAGCACGGACAATGAGGTGCGTCCAAGCGAGAGACTGAGAGAGAGAGTGGCTCTAAGCGAAGATGCGGCGCAAACACTCGAGATTTGCATAATTAAGCGACCGCTCAGCTAACACGCACTCCATCCTCGCTGCAGCTCTCGACCCCCCCCCCCCCCCCCTTAGTCGACTATACTATCGCACAGTCAAAGATGATGCATCGCGAAACCTCTCCAGAGACTAAGAGAGAACCGAGCTGGCTGCTCACTAACTTGCTGCTACGGCTAATTTTCTCCTTCGATTGTCCATGGAGAGATGGCTTGTTATATGACGGAATGCTTCGAGTGGAATAGGAATTTTTAAGAGATATATTTTTCTTGTTGAAATGTTTTCGTCGTATCTCGTAGTATTGAAATATTGTGCATTAATTTCCTTCGAGGATTTGATTAATCTTACAATTAAAAAAAAATTAATACAACTTTTACAAACTAAAAATTAATCCGAAACGTAAGTCAAAATATTAAGCGGAACATAAAATTATAGAGTCGAGTCAGCTCTTGAAAAATTGTCGATCGCTTTTATAGCGCATAAAACTGTTAATTAATCACCGGTAGAAAGAAGAAGAAAAAAAAAGGACACGGCGGGTCTCCTAAGAAGACAAACCGGCGCACCTGCCTCTTTATCCCAGAGTCTCGTGCTTATAACTCAACCTCGCGCGCGAAGCGACCCAAGGGATATAAAGTATATAGTTTTTTCCAGTGACACCACGATCAAGTTCCCTGGGCTTAAGGCGAATTAATCGCCGTGCCACTTCTTTTTTTTTGCTCTCGCTCGTTATGAAAATTGAAATATTGTCGGTTAATTTTGAAGTGGATGGTATGGCGTTTTTCTTTCCGAGCGTTGAAGTTTTTCCAGCAATTTGCGACGTCAAGTTCGGCGAATAATATTCAACTAAATTACAACGTAAAAAACTTATACTCGTTGGCAGCGTTGTAAAACTCAAACGAAAAGTGTAGAGTAAAAGTTTGCTCTGCGAAAACACGGAAAATTTTCCAATAAATATCTGATAAACCCTTAACAAACGAAGAAGGAAAACAAAAAAAGCTTTCCAACACAAACGAGAGAGGGAAACGCGCATTTAATAAGCTTTTTTAATTCCAGCCCTTTTCAAAAATTAAAACTCCCATGAAAGTAAATTGCTAAGTAATTGATTCGCCCGTGGACGTGCGCGACTTTATCCATAAACTCTTTGGCCTTAACAAATTTTTCAACTTGGCTGCATATATCCAACCACTTCTGGCGTCGTTACGCTCGCCTGCACTCGCGCTTCTCTTTTTTCGCGCGGAAAAAGACGCGATGGCCCGGGGCTTAATTAACTTAACGGTTATTTACGATACACGCGAGTGCCGCCAGCCCTTAAATTAGGGTCGAGATGCATTAAGAGCAAGAGCACGAAAAAGTCGCATTAGCATCCCACCCGGGAGAGAGAGAGAGAGAGAGAGAGAGAGAAAGAGAGAGAGAGAGAGAGAGAGAGAGAGAGAGAGAGAGCGAGCTTGGGACTTTCTTTAATGCATCGACGCATTATTTAATCGGGCTTCAAGTGTTTTTTTTTCTCTCTCTTTCCTTCCCGAGATTTTTCTTTTCCGGAGTTTGTAATCAATGCAAAAAACTTTCAAGTGGAAGTACTGTATCTTAGCTGAGCTTTCTTTCGGGATGAAATGGAAATGCATTAAACCTGTATGATTGCATTAGATTCTTTTTTTTTTTTTTTTCATTTTTTTTTTTCATTTTAGTAAGAATTCAGTAATTTAAGTGGATTTTTATTTTTAACGAGTTATTGCATTTTAATTGGTGCTGAATTGGCAAATAATGTACACATACATTATTGAAGCTTAAATTTATTTAATCTGATGATCAAACAGTAGCAAAATTCCACTCGATATCGAACGTTCATTATCTTCTAAAGTTATAATTATAAATTTCTACTTTTTTCCCGTACAATGTATTGAATTCATTAATTAAACACGAGTTTATCAACTGAATAATTATTTCAATTTATATATGCATAATTTATTACCCTGTTATGACAGCATTTTAATGTGAATTTCAAGCCAGTATAGAATTCATATATTTACCAATTTTATTCATTTACATAAAAATGTTTAAAAATCGACACTCAACATCGCAAATAATAATCAACGTTCAATTTTGTAATTTCAGGACGGGAGGCGGAAGTGCGTACAGCGACGTGAACATCTCGGCGATCCTGGACTCATTTTCCGTGAGCTATGACAAAAGAGTAAGGCCGAACTACGGAGGTTAGTACTAAAACTGGGCCGCTACGACGAATCCCAAAAAGCAAATAATAACTTCATCGGCATATTCTCTCTGTCATTTATATGTGTCTACCATTTTTTTTTTTCTATTTTTTTTTTTATTATATCAATGTCTTTTCGAGCCGCGCCATCGAAAAAAAAAATCATATTTAACGACACGATCTCTCGATGAGTTTTAATGACTGGTTGGTGGGGCGATATTACGAAAAAAAAAAAATGAAACAAGCGCGACGGACGACAATCTGGCCTAATTGGATTCTAATATACGCGCCCGCGTGAGCACCGTAGGGCTTTTCATTATGTGTTTTATTACGCCGAAAATCAGCCGTACGCGCGTATGTATATGCAATTCACGTGCTATCTGTATGGATGTTTCTATAAGTACTTGATTATACAAATATTTGAATACATAACTGTAACGATATGAATGACATTGTTTACAATATTTTTGAAATATAATAATTTTGTTAATTTTCAAATAACTATTTAAACACGTAAATAATTGAAAGTGTCAACCGAGGTTTTGTTTGTTAACAAGTGAATGAAAAAGAAAACACACAGTCAATCCTTAGCTAAAGTCTTAACACCCAATAAAACGCGCGAGTGTTGGATTAGCTGTCAGTAATTCAATCCGTTGCGATAAAAGCGTCTTAATTCTTCGAAACAAGTCTCAAGTCGCGCGTACTTAAGATTTACGAGGTAGACCTAAAGCGCTCTCTCAAACAATCAAAAAATAATTATTATACTCGTAAAGCTTCAACTTGAACAACAACAATATTCATACGAGGAATATATAGTTTTGAGATCGATTTTATGATTATTTCGTTTTTATATTATACGGCGACCTCTAGTTAAGACAATTATGAGGGTCACTTCATGCTCTCGGGTAAGAGACGAAATTGTATATGAATAAACATCAAGAGCATCCGAAATTTGCATATACGTACGCGAATGATTTTCGGAATAGCGTGGTGTGACGTAAAAGGTATAGCAGTGGTGTGGGGAGGGTGACAACGCCGCACAAAATTTAACGCCAAAATTTTCTCGCGCGTCGTTCAGTTGCACTCTTTACGTCGAATATATTACACGAAATCAAAAAATCCCCCCATCTATCCATCCACGCACGTCGAGTGTCGTGCCACACCAAAAATGAAAAATTCATCTCTCATCATTTAACAAAATAAAAAGAAACAACCAGAAGAGTTATATAAGATTTTCCAGACAAAATAAATTGGTTGCACTATAGGACAAATGGACAATGTTTCGTAAGCGTGAGTTTTTAATCGCAAACAAAACAAAAAAAAAAAACATGTAAAACAGTGTACATCGGCTTGATATTGTTCCTTCATTATCGCTAACGAGATTTGATTGCAGGTAAAGCGTAGCGTAGATACATTTTCTTTGAATGTGCATTATTTAACGAACTGAAAAAAAAATAATTATTGTAAAACGAGCCATCGCATCCATATTACACGACGAAGAGACGACCAAACACACACACACACACACATACACACAAAATATACCACCTCACATTTCGCAAAGCCAGCTGTAACGCACATACCTACGTATATTAATCAAAGAGAGAAGAGAGACTAGGTCAGACATCTCTCGATTGTTATTGAAATTTTTCGGGGGAGGCTGTACCCTTTTCGTTACAAGATGCTGAGCCAATGCAAGAAGGGTCTGATGGAGCGAAATTTATTGGTCTTTTCCCATCTCTTCGCGCAGAGGAGGCCGATCGTTGGTGTGATGAGACGCTTGATGCTTGTGTTGACACGCGCTCGCCGGTATAAGCTGCGTTAACAAATTCGACGTCAACGCTATATATATAATATGCTTCTAGGTCGCTTTTGCCGTCAATCTGTTATATTTCGTCAACAACAGCTTTGTATAGCCTCTTTATATCTCGGCGTATCTCTGAGCTGCGTAATCTACGGCGAGTTTTTGGAAAAATAATATTCCAACTTTACGTCATACTAGTTTACATTTAACATTTTTTCTTGAGTAGAAGAATCACAACGATAGTTTTCGCTACTCTCCTCCATCGCCGACGGAAAATAAAACAATCTCGACAGAAGAAAACAAAAAGCAATACTTAGCAAGCACACTGATGTGAAAATTTCCGCAGAGAGCTGTTTGTGTGTGCGTAGTCGAGCAGGTGTGCAAAGTGAAATTTTCGCCGGCAATAAAGACGTCGTATATAATGTGTGTGTATGTGTATATGTGTGTGGAAAGCCGGCGGGCGCTGCTGCTGGTGCTGCTGATGTGCGCAGGGCGGGGCTGCGTTTTGGATCGATGCTGGGGACGCCGGGTTGCTAGGGGTTACCGTTAACGGGCATCCCCGGGTTTGCTTCTTTTGCCGGTTTATCCGTGCGCACAACACACGTGGCTCCTTTCTATGACACACACACATACACATATACGGTTGAGAAAAAAAGTTTTCAAAACTGAAGTTTTGATGTTTGATTTATTCGCGAAGATTTTTTTTTCACGATAGTTGAGCGAAAATTTCGAATTATAATAAAAGATAATGTATCGTCTTTTGTCGTTTGAAGCTTCATTTTGATATACTACACCGCGAAGGCTTTCTATGTTTACCTTTGCGTATGAGTTTGGCTTGCCCTTTTTTTCTATCCCTTTCTCTCTCTCTCTCTCTCTCGTGCGGGCGACCGAGATAAAAATACTGCGCGAGAGGACTCGAGGATTGAAATTTATTGTTTGTTGTTTCTTCGCGGAAATCGTGATTTGCAATTCTATTCTTATCTCGTGGGTTGGGTTCTCGAGACTACTCTAGCAACAGTGATCTAACACTTTTTTTTTTCTTCTTCTTCTTTTTCTTTTTTTTTCTCAACCGAACAAATTTTTTTTCTATGTTTATATGTGTCAAAACCGTCGAATCATTGTAGATTTGAAAAGATGTTTACGAGGAAGTCAGATTGTAAATTAAAGTTCGAAGTAGTAGTATACGAGTAAGGTCGGACGTAAAGCGGATCGAATGTTTACTTACTTTTATCAGAGCCCTGTCATCGTCTATCTCCCACAACTAATTTCGCACACGTATCACATATACACACACTTGTTGTGAACTAGATAAAATCTGTCAATAGCTATCAATACATTACGGAGCGCGATACTAGCAACAAACAACAATATATATTTAAAAGCATACAAGCTTATGTATCTAAGATAAGAGAGACACAGAGAGAAAGAAAGGGAAAGTCCACCTTTATTTCTTTTTCCAGAAAAAGATGGAGAAAAAAAACGCAACATACACGCATTTTTCCCCAGTCTCCTTCCTTAAAGTCAGAGCTGAGCCTATGGACCGATCGATAGCGAAAGTTTCCCTTCGCACGCGTATTATCTCGAGCGAGAAGTACGCCCGGGACCTCGTAACCGAAAAAGAACATTTTTTTCGGGGCCAAAAACCCAGACAAAAGGAAGAGAGTTTTACACGGGGATTTCCATGGCACGTGGCAGTATTTTCTCTCTTACCTTCCTCGACCGAGACAGAGAGAGAAAGGGAAAAATAAAAATCTTCTTTATTTTTTTTCTCTCGTCGACAATTGCTCTGCATTGCTTTTGATGAATTATCCTGTTTATTTCGTTTGCTAATGAATTCGAATAATATTCCAAGAGTTAGTTTCGATGTAGCATCGAGAGAATTTCGTACTGAATATTTAGCAAAACAGTGAATCGAGCGAACGAGAGAGAATACAAAGACGCGCTAATGGCAACGAGAAATTCGCAGGGATTGTGTTGTAGCTACAATAGATAAAATCTCTTAAAGCTCCTTATGGAATTTCGTTTTTAACTTTTTGCGTTAGCTGCGAGAATATTACGTTGAAATCCGCTTAAAAGCATGCGCACCCGCGCGTTTCTTGGATTTTACCTAATTAACAGATTTTTCTCTCCGTGCTGCTGAAAAGCAAAACCATGACCTGCATTATACTCTCTCTCTCTCTCTCTCGACGAGTTTTCACGTTATCTTTCTCTCTTGAATGTAAGCTTCCTTTGTAAAATCGTTCGTTACATTGTAAAAACGCTACTTACAGCTTCTTTCTCGAAATCGAGAACTTTTCGAGGCGAAAAATAGGAAAAACAAACACGAAGTAGTAGATCGAGTCAACGTTAAGTCAGACGCGCACGCACAAATTGCATTATTGTATACTTTTGTAATCCGACGTTGGCCTTGGCAGTGAAAGTAGCTTTCGTGTAAAAGATTAAAAGGTTCTCTCTCTCTCTCTCTCTCGCTCTCGTATGTGTATAGGCATCCAAATGTGTTTCACCGAAAAACACCATTCACGTTCACGTATCGCATTAGTAGCTGTTCTCATTCGGCCAGATATATATGTGCGCCCGTGTATAGCATTGACTTGTTTACTTGAGGGATCATGACGTTGAAGGATATACTTTCTTCGAGTTCTACTGATGCATATA